>JAGGCT020002340.1:15000-21198 GCA_017654935.2 Phymorhynchus buccinoides | reverse complement strand
CAACTGCCAGACAGACAACTACCAGACAGACAACTGCCAGACAGACAACTGCCAGGTGAGACAAGACAGACAACTACCAGACAGACAACTGCCAGACAGACAACTACCAGACAGACAACTGCCAGACAGACAACTGCCAGACAGACAACTACAGACAGACACTGCCAGACCAGACAGACAGACCAGACAGACAACTACCAGACAGACAACTACCAGACAGACAACAGACAACTGCTACCAGACAGACAACTGCCAGACAGACAACTACCAGACAGACAACTACCAGACAGACAACTGACAGGTGACTGCCAGACAGACAACTACCAGACAGACAACTACCAGACAGACAACTACCAGACAGACAACTACCAGACAGACAACTACCAGACAGACAACTACCAGACAGACAACTACCAGACAGACAACTACCAGACAGACAACTACCAGACAGACAACTACCAGACAGACAACTACCAGACAGACAACTGCCAGACAGACAACTGCCAGACAGACAACTACCAGACAGACAACTACCAGACAGACAACTGCCAGACAGACAACTGCCAGACAGACAACTACCAGACAGACAACTGCCAGACAGACAACTACCAGACAGACAACTACCAGACAGACAACTGCCAGACAGACAACTGCCAGACAGACAACTACCAGACAGACAACTACCAGACAGACAACTACCAGACAGACAACTACCAGACAGACAACTACCAGACAGACAACTGCCAGACAGACAACTGCCAGACAGACAACTACCAGACAGACAACTACCAGACAGACAACTACCAGACAGACAACTGCCAGACAGACAACTACCAGACAGACAACTACCAGACAGACAACTACCAGACAGACAACTGCCAGACAGACAACTGCCAGACAGACAGCTACCAGACAGACTACCAGACAGACAACTACCAGACAGACACCAGACAGACTACCAGACAGACAACTACCAGACAGACAACTGCCAGACAGACAACTACCAGACAGACAGACAACTACCAGACAGACAACTACCAGACAGACAACTGCCAGACAGACAACTACCAGACAGACAACTACCAGACAGACAACTGCCAGACAGACAGACCAGACAGACAACTACCAGACAGACAACTACCAGACAGACAACTACCAGAGACAGACAGACAGACAACCAGACAGACAACTACCAGACAGACAACTACCAGACAGACAACTACCAGACAGACAACTACCAGACAGACAACTGCCAGACAGACAGCTACCAGACAGACAACTACTGTCAGACAGACAACTACCAGACTACAACAGACAGACAACTACCAGACAGACAACTACCAGACAGACAACTGCCAGACAGACAACTGCCAGACAGACAACTACCAGACAGACAACTACCAGACAGACAACTACCAGACAGACAACTGCCAGACAGACAACTACCAGACAGACAACTACCAGACAGACAACTACCAGACAGACAACTACCAGACAGACAACTACCAGACAGACAACTACCAGACAGACAACTACCAGACAGACAACTACCAGACAGACAACTACCAGACAGACAACTGCCAGACAGACAACTACCAGACAGACAACTACCAGACAGACAACTACCAGACAGACAACTACCAGACAGACAACTACCAGACAGACAACTGCCAGACAGACAACTACCAGACAGACAACTACCAGACAGACAACTACCAGACAGACAACAGACAACTACCAGACAGACAACTACCAGACAGACAACTACCAGACAGACAACTACCAGACAGACAACTGCCAGACAGACAGACAACCAGACAACTGCAGACAACTACCAGACAGACAACTACCAGACAGACAGACTACCAGACAGACAACTGACAGACAGAGACAACTGCCAGACAGACAACTACCAGACAGACAACTACCAGACAGACAACTACCAGACAGACAACTGCCAGACAGACAACTACCAGACAGACAACTACCAGACAGACAACTACCAGACAGACAACTGCCAGACAGACAACTACCAGACAGACAACTACCAGACAGACAACTACCAGACAACTACCAGACAGACAACTGCCAGACAGACAACTGCCAGACAGACAGACTACCAGACAGACAACTACCAGACAGACAACTACCAGACAGACAACTACCAGACAGACAGACCAGACAGACAACTGCCAGACAGACAGACAGACAACTACCAGACAGACAACTACCAGACAGACAACTACCAGACAGACAACTACCAGACAGACAACTGCCAGACAGACAACTACCAGACAGACAACTACCAGACAGACAACTGCCAGACAGACACAACTACCAGACAGACAACTACAGACAGACAACTACCAGACAGACAACTACCAGACAGACAACTGCAGACAGACAACTACCAGACAGACAACTACCAGACAGACAACTACCAGACAGACAACTACCAGACAGACAACTGCCAGACAGACAACTGCCAGACAGACAACTACCAGACAGACAACTACCAGACAGACAACTACCAGACAGACAACTACCAGACAGACAACTACCAGACAGACTACCAGACAGACAACTACCAGACAGACAACTACCAGACAGACAGACAACTACCAGACAGACAACTACCAGACAGACAACTACCAGACAGACAACTACCAGACAGACAACTACCAGACAGACCAGACAGACAACTGCCAGACAGACAACTACCAGACAGACAACTACCAGACAGACAACTACCAGACAGACAACTACCAGACAGACAACTACCAGACAGACAACTACCAGACAGACAACTACCAGACAGACAACTACCAGACAGACAACTGCCAGACAGACAGACAGACTACAACAGACAGACAACTACCAGACAGACAACTACCAGACAGACAACTACCAGACAGACAACTACCAGACAGACAACTACCAGACAGACAACTACCAGACAGACAACTACCAGACAGACAACTGCCAGACAGACAGCTACCAGACAGACAACTACCAGACAGACAACTGCCAGACAGACAACTACCAGACAGACAACTACAGACAGACAACTGCCAGACAGACAACTGCCAGACAGACAACTGACAGACAGACAACTACCAGACAGACAACTACTACAGACAACTGCAGACAGACAACTACCAGACAGACACACCAGACAGACAACTGCCAGACAGACAACTACCAGACAGACAACTACCAGACAGACAACTACCAGACAGACAACTGCCAGACAGACAACTACCAGACAGACAGAGAGATACAGACAGACAACTACCAGACAGACAACTGCCAGACAGACAACTGCCAGACAGACAGACTACTGCCACAGACAACTACCAGACAGACAACTGCCAGACAGACAACTACCAGACAGACAACTGCCAGACAGACAACTACCAGACAGACAACTACCAGACAGACAACTACCAGACAGACAACTGCCAGACAGACAGCTACCAGACAGACAGCTACCAGACAGACAACTACCAGACAGACAACTACCAGACAGACAACTACCAGACAGACAACTGCCAGACAGACAACTGCCAGACAGACAACTGCTAGATAGACAACTACCAGACAGACAACTACCAGACAGACAACTACCAGACAGACAACTGCCAGACAGACAACTGCCAGACAGACAACTACCAGACAGACAACTACCAGACAGACAACTGCCAGACAGACAGACAGACAACTACCAGACAGACAACTACCAGACAGACAACTACCAGACAGACAACTACCAGACAGACAACTACCAGACAGACAACTACCAGACAGACAACTGCCAGACAGACAACTGCCAGACAGACAACTACCAGACAGACAACTACCAGACAGACAACTACCAGACAGACAACTACCAGACAGACAACTACCAGACAGACAACTACCAGACAGACAACTACCAGACAGACAACTGCCAGACAGACAACTGCCAGAGAGACAACTACCACAGACAGAGACAGACAACTACCAGACAGACAACTGCCAGACAGACAACTGCCAGGTGAGACAGCTACCAGACAGACAACTACCAGACAGACAACTACCAGACAGACAACTACCAGACAGACAACTACCAGACAGACAACTGCCAGACAGACAACTACCAGACAGACAACTACCAGACAGACAACTACCAGACAGACAACTACCAGACAGACAACTGCCAGACAGACAACACCAGACAGACAACTACCAGACAGACAACTGCCAGACAGACAACTACCAGACAGACAACTACCAGACAGACAACTGCCAGACAGACAGACTACCAGACAGACAACTACCAGACAGACAACTACCAGACAGACAACTGACCAGACAGACAACTACCAGACAGACAACTACCAGACAGACAGACAACTGCCAGACAGACAGATACCAGACAGACAGACAGACAGACAGACAGACAACTGACAGACAGACAGACAGACTACCAGACAGACAACTGCCAGACAGACAACTACCAGACAGACAGAGACAGACAACTACCAGACAGACAACTGCCAGACAGACAACTGACAGGACAGACAACTACCAGACAGACAACTGCCAGACAGACAACTGCCAGACAGACAACTACCAGAGACAACTGCTAGACAGACAACTAGACAGACACAGACAGACCAGACAGACAACTACAGACAACTGCCAGACAGACAGCTACCAGACAGACAACTGCCAGACAGACAGACAGACAGACACCAGACAGACAGACCAGACAGACAACTACCAGACAGACAACTGCCAGACAGACAACTACCAGACAGACAACTACAACTGCCAGACAGACAACTACAGACAGACAACTACCAGACAGACAACTGCCAGACAGAGACAGACAACTGCCAGACAGACACTACAGACAGACAACTACCAGACAGACAACTACCAGACAGACAACTACAGACAGACAGACAACTACCAGACAGACAGACACAGACCAGACAGACAACTGCCAGACAGACAGCTACACAGACAGACAACTACAGACAGACAACTGCCAGACAGACAGACAGAGACAGACAACTACCAGACAGACAACTACCAGACAGACAACTGCAGACAGACAACTGAGACAGACAGCTACCAGACAGACAACTGCCAGACAGACAACTGCCAGACAGACAACTGACAGACAGACAGACAGACAACTGCCAGACAGACAGACTACAAGACAGACACAGACAGACAGACAACTGCCAGACAGACAGACAGCCAGACAGAGACTGCCAGACAGACAACTGCAGACAGACAGACAGACAAGACAGACAGACAACAGACAGAGACAGAGAGACAACTACCAGACAGACAGACACAGACAACTGCCAGACAGAGAACTGCCAGACAGACAACTACCAGACAGACAACTGCCAGACAGACAACTGCCAGACAGACAACTGCCAGACAGACAGACTACCAGACAGACAGACAGACTGACAGACAGACAACAGCCAGACAGACAACTGACAGACAGACAACTACCAGACAGACAACTACCAGACAGACAACTACCAGACAGACAACAGACAGACAACTGCCAGACAGACAACTACCAGACAGACAACTGCCAGACAGACAACTGCCAGACAGACAGAGACCAGACAGACAACTACCAGACAGACTACCAGACAGACAGACAACTACCAGACAGACAACTACCAGACAGACAGACTAGCAGACAGACAACTACCAGACAGACAGACAGACAGACAACTAGACACAGACAACTACCAGACAGACAACTGCCAGACAGACAACTACCAGACAGACAGACACAGACAGACAGACTGACAGACAGACAACAGAGACACCAGACAGACAACAGACTGACCAGACAGACAGACAGACCAGACAGACAGACACCAGACAGACAACTGACAGACAGACAGAGAACTGCCAGAGAGACAGACAGAGAGAACCAGACAGACAGACAGACAGCAGACAGACACAGACAACTGCCAGACAGACAACTACCAGACAGACAACTACCAGACAGACAGACTGCCAGACAGACAACTACCAGACAGACAACAGACAGACAGACAGACAGAGACATACAGACAACTGACAGACAGACAGAGACAGACAGACAAGACAGACCAGACAGACAACTGACAGACAGACAGACAACTGCCAGACAGACAACTACCAGACAGACAGCTA
>JAGGCT020002340.1:2500-7500 GCA_017654935.2 Phymorhynchus buccinoides | reverse complement strand
CAGACAGACAGAGAAGCAGAAACAGACACAGACAGACAGACAGAGAAGAGAAACAGACAGACAGACAGACAGACAGACAGAGAAGCAGACACAGACATAGACACAGACAGACAGAGAAGCAGACACAGACATAGACACAGACAGACAGACAGAGAAGCAGACACAGACATAGACACAGACAGACAGACAGAGAAGCAGACACAGACATAGACATAGACAGACAGACAGAGAAGCAGAAACAGACACAGACAGACAGACAGACAGAGAAGCAGACACAGACAGAGACACAGACAGACAGACAGAAGAAGCAGACACAGACAGACACAGACAGACAGACAGAGAAGCAGAAACAGACATAGACAGACAGACAGACAGAGAAGCAGAAACAGACAGACAGACACAGACAGACAGACAGACAGACAGACAGACAGACAGACAGACAGACAGTCTGTGTCTGCTTCTCTGTCTGTCTGTCTGTGTCTATGTCTGTGTCTGCTTCTCTGTCTCTCTGTCTGTGTCTATGTCTGTGTCTGCTTCTCTGTCTGTCTGTCTATGTCTATGTCTATGTCTGTTTCTGCTTCTCTGTCTGTCTGTCTATGTCTGTTTCTGCTTCTCTGTCTGTCTGTCTGTCTATGTCTGTGTCTGCTTCTCTGTCTGTCTGTCTGTGTCTATGTCTGTGTCTGCTTCTCTGTCTGTCTGTCTGTCTGTGTCTATGTCTGTGTCTGCTTCTCTGTCTGTCTGTCTGTGTCTATTTCTGTTTCTCTGTCTGTCTGTCTGTCTGTGTCTGTTTCTGCTTCTCTGTCTGTCTATGTCTGTGTCTGCTTCTCTGTCTGTCTGTCTGTCTGTGTCTGTTTCTACTTCTCTGTCTGTCTATGTCTGTTACTGCTTCCCTGTGTGTCTGTCTGTCTGTCTGTGTCTGTTTCTGCTTCTCTGTCTGTCTGTCTGTGTCTGTTTCTGCTTCTCTGTCTGTCTATGTCTATGTCTGTTTCTGCTTCTCTGTCTCTGTCTGTCTGTCTGTCGGTCTGTCTGTGTCTGTTTCTGCTTCTCTGTCTGTCTGTCTATGTCTATGTTTGTGTCTGCTTCTCTGTCTGTCTGTCTATGTCTATGTCTGTGTCTGTTTCTGCTTCTCTGTCTGTCTGTCTATGTCTGTTTCTGCTTCTCTGTCTGTCTGTGTCTGTTTCTGCTTCTCTGTTTCTCTGTCTACGTCTGTTCCTGCTTCTCTGTCTGTCTGTCTGTGTCTGTATCTGCTTCTCTGTCTGTCTGTCTATGTCTGTGTCTGTTTCTGCTTCTCTGTCTGTCTGTCTGTGTCTGTTTCTGCTTCTCTGTCTGTCTGTCTATGTCTGTGTCTGTTTATGCTTCTCTGTCTGTCTGTCTATGTTTGTGTCTGCTTCTCTGTCTGTCTGTCTGTCTGTGTCTGTTTCTGCTTCTCTGTCTGTCTATGTCTGTTACTGCTTCCCTGTGTGTCTGTCTGTCTGTCTGTGTCTGTTTCTGCTTCTCTGTCTGTCTGTGTCTGTTTCTGCTTCTCTGTCTGTCTATGTCTATGTCTGTTTCTGCTTCTCTGTCTGTCTGTCTGTCTGTCTGTCTGTCTGTGTCTGTGTCTGTTTCTGCTTCTCTGTCTGTCTGTCTATGTCTATGTTTGTGTCTGTTTCTGCTTCTCTGTCTGTCTGTCTATGTCTATGTCTGTGTCTGTTTCTGCTTCTCTGTCTGTCTGTCTATGTCTGTTTCTGCTTCTCTGTCTGTCTGTGTCTGTTTCTGCTTCTCTGTATTTCTGTCTGTGTCTGTTTCTGCTTCTCTGTTTCTCTGTCTACGTCTGTTTCTGCTTCTCTGTCTGTCTGTCTGTGTCTGTATCTGCTTCTCTGTCTGTCTGTCTGTCTATGTCTGTGTCTGTTTCTGCTTCTCTGTCTGTCTGTCTGTGTCTGTTTCTGCTTCTCTGTCTGTCTGTCTATGTCTGTGTCTGTTTATGCTTCTCTGTCTGTCTGTTTATGTTTGTGTCTGCTTCTCTGTCTGTCTGTCTGTCTGTGTCTGTTTCTGCTTCTCTGTCTGTCTGTCTGTGTCTGTTTCTGCTTCCCTGTCTGTCTATGTCTGTGTCTGCTTCTCTGTCTGTCTGTCTGTCTCTATGTCCGTGTCTGCTTCTCTGTCTGTCTGTCTGTGTCTATGTCTGTGTCTGCTTCTCTGTCTGTCTGTCTGTGTCTATGTCTGTGTCTGCTTCTCTGTCTGTCTGTCTGTGTCTATGTCTGTGTCTGCTTCTCTGTCTGTCTGTCTGTGTCTATGTCTGTGTCTGCTTCTCTGTCTGTCTGTCTGTCTGTGTCTGTTTCTGCTTCTCCGTCTGTCTGTCTGTGTCTGTTTCTGTTTCTCTGTCTCTCTGTCTGTCTATGTCTGTTACTGCTTCTCTGTCTGTCTGTCTGTCTGTCTGTCTGTGTCTGTTTCTGCTTCTCTGTCTGTCTGTCTGTGTCTGTTTCTGCTTCTCTGTCTGTCTGTCTGTCTGTGTCTATGTCCGTGTCTGCTTCTCTGTCTGTCTGTCTGTGTCTATGTCTGTGTCTGCTTCTCTGTCTGTCTGTCTGTGTCTATGTCTGTGTCTGCTTCTCTGTCTGTCTGTCTGTGTCTATGTCTATGTCTGTGTCTGCTTCTCTGTCTGTCTGTCTGTGTCTATGTCTGTGTCTGCTTCTCTGTCTGTCTGTCTGTGTCTATGTCTGTGTCTGCTTCTCTGTCTGTCTGTCTGTGTCTATGTCTGTGTCTGCTTCTCTGTCTGTCTGTCTATGTCTGTTTCTCCTTCTCTGTCTGTCTGTCTATGTCTATGTCTATGTCTGTTTCTGCTTCACAGACAGACAGACAGAGAAGCAGACACAGACATAGACACAGACAGACAGACAGAGAAGCAGACACAGACATAGACAGACAGAGAAGCAGAAACAGACATAGACACAGACAGACAGACAGAGAAGCAGACACAGACATAGACAGACAGAGAAGCAGAAACAGACATAGACATAGACAGACAGACAGACAGAGAAGCAGAAACAGACACATACAGACAGACAGACAGACAGACAGAGAAGCAGACACAGACACAGACAGAAAGACAGAGAAGCAGAAACAGACACATACAGACAGACAGAGAAGCAGAAACAGACACAGACAGAAAGACAGAGAAGCAGACACAAACATAGACATAGACAGACAGACAGAGAAGCAGAAACAGACATAGACATAGACAGACAGACAGAAGCAGAAACAGACACAGACAGACAGACAGAGAGAGCAGAAACAGACACAGACACAGACAGACAGACAGAGAAGCAGAAACAGATAGACATAGACAGACAGGGAAGAGAAACAGACACAGACAGACAGACAGAGAAGCAGAAACAGACACAGACACAGACAGACAGACAGAGAAACAGACACAGACACAGACAGACAGAGAGACAGAGAAGAGAAACAGACACAGACAGACAGACAGAGAAGCAGAAACAGACACAGACAGACAGACAGAGAAGCAGAAACAGACACAGACAGACAGACAGACAGAGAAGCAGAAACAGACACAGACAGACAGACAGAGAAGCAGAAACAGACATAGACAGACGGACATAGAAGCAGAAACAGACACAGACATACAGACAGAGAAGCAGAAACAGACACAGACAGACAGACATAGACAGACAGACAGAGAAGCAGAAACAGACACAGACAGACAGACAGAGAAGCAGAAACAGACACCGACAGACAGACAGACAGAGAAGTAGAAACAGACACAGACATACAGACAGAGAAGCAGAAACAGACATAGACAGACATGGACATAGACAGACGGACATAGAAGCAGAAACAGACACAGACACAGACAGACAGAGAGCAGAAACAGACACAGACAGACAGACAGAGAAGCAGAAAAGCAGACACAGACAGACAGACAGAGAAGCAGAAACAGACACAGACACAGACAGACAGACAGAAGAAGAGACAGAAACAGACACAGACAGACAGACAGAGAAGCAGAAACACACAGACAGACAGACAGAGAAGCAGAAACAGACACAGACAGACAGACAGACAGACAGAGAAGCAGACACAGACAGACATACAGAGAAGCAGAAACAGACACAGACACAGACAGACAGACAGACAGAGAAGCAGAAACAGACATCGACAGACAGACAGAGAAGCAGAAACAGACATCGACAGACAGACAGAGAAGCAGAAACAGACATCGACAGACAGACAGAGAAGCAGAGACAGACATCGACAGACAGACAGAGAAGCAGACAGCAGACACAGACAGACAGACAGAGAAGCAGAAACAGACACAGACACAGACAGACAGACAGACAGAGAAGCAGAAACAGACATCGACAGACAGACAGAGAAGCAGAAACAGACACAGACAGACAGACAGAGAAGCAGAAACAGACACAGACAGACAGACAGAGAAGCAGAAACAGACTCAGACAGACAGACAGACAGAGAAGCAGAAACAGACATCGACACACAGACAGAGAAGCAGAAACAGACACAGACAGACAGACAGAGAAGCAGAAACAGACATCGACAGACATGGACATAGACAGACAGACAGACAGACAGAGAAGGAGAAACAGACAAAAACAGACAGACAGACAGACAGAGACTAGGCCAACAGAAGCACGTGCTTAGGAATAGTGAACACACCTGGTCCTAGGTTATTATGTAAACCCGGTGCGCTGTGTGGCAGCGCAAAATGTTACAATTGTAACAAATTGCGTGAGGTGTCCGGGGCTCCTCCGTCAAAATGTTACAATTGTAACATTGTGACGCGTTGTAACATTTTGCACGGAAAGGCTGCGGCAAAATGTTACAATTTTGTTAGAATTGTAACATTTTGCGCGAGGCGCCCTCCTTTGCTTGAAAAACAATCCAAGTTTTCCACAGACTGCATCATCTTCTTACCCTGACTGTGTTTACCGTAAATATGTTAAATCAGTAATTACGCGAATTTCCTAAAATTTTCAGTAATTTCATGA
>JAGGCT020002339.1:7500-10311 GCA_017654935.2 Phymorhynchus buccinoides | reverse complement strand
TGTCTGTCTGTGCTGTGTATGCCTTCATTGCTTCGTGGTGCCCTTCGTCTCCTCTCTCTTCTGCGTCTTCATCGCTCAGCTCAACAACATGGAGCTGGTGGCTGCTCAGAATCGTGCTCATCTGGTCAGTTGTCTGTCTGTCTGTCTGTGCTGTGTATGCCTTCATTGCTTCGTGGTGCCCTTCGTCTCCTCTCTCTCCTGCATCTTCATCGCTCAGCTCAACAACATGGAGCTGGTGGCTGCTCAGAATCGTGCTCATCTGGTCAGTTTTTGTCTATTGGCCACTGCAACAACCACCTTTTGCAAGAGCGAATGCCCTTGGTAGATGCTTGAGTACTGACCAAACAAGGGCATAACTCTCGTCACTTGAGGCCACTAAATGGCTGCCGTTTGCAAGAGTGAATGCCCTTTTGGATACTGACCAACAAGGGATTAACTCTTGCTGTCAAGGGCGTTAATAACCCTAGTTGCAGTGGCCAATATGTATATATGTGTTTGTCTGGCTGACTTGCTGGTAGGTATATAGGGACAGGCTTTCATAGCCGTAGGCCTCACGGCCTATATAACGTCCCCTCTTTGAATGAGTATTTTTTTATGAATGTTTTGTTTGTTGGTCTGGTATGCATGCCTATAAATAATAATGTTCTAATGCCATCCATTAATCAAAATCACGAAAAAGATCTTTGAATCTTGGACTTGTATCCATCTGTTTGTCTGTCTGTCGTGTTTGATTTTGCTTTCCTAACTGTCCTGGATCTTCCTATATCTGCCTAGCCCAACAATTTAGTAACTGGAAGCTTCTCAATATTGTGCTCATCTGGCCAGTTTTTGTATGTGTGTGTGTGTGACTAACTGTCTCTTTGTCCATCCGTCTGTCAGTCTGTCTCTCTGACTTTGCTTTCGCAACTGTCCTGGATCTTCCTAAATTTGCCTAGCCCAACAATTTAGAACTGGAAGCTGCTCAGATCGTGCTCATCTGATCAGTTTTTGTATGTGTATATGTGTGTGTCTGGCTGACTAACTGTCTCTGTCCATCTGTCTGTCTGTCTGACTTTGCTTTCGTAACTAATATGGATGTTCATTGCCAGGCCCAGTAATTTAGAAACTGGAATCTTCTCAGATCGTGCTCATCTGGCCAGTTTATGTGTGTGACTAACTTTGCTTTCGCAACTGTCCTGGATCTTCCTATATCTGCCTAGCCCAACAATTTAGTAACTGGAAGCTGCCCAGATCGTGCTCATCTGATCAGTTTTTGTATGTGTACCATATGTGTGTGTCTTGCCAAAGATATTCTAAAAGGGTAAGATGGACTACTTAAGAGCTCGGCGAACCGGGCTGATAGAGTTATCGTTAGTGCGGACAGTACACTATTCACAGTGGAGGCTATCCAAAAACTCAGACTGGAATTTGAACGGAGAATTCAACTGGCCTATCAACGTGTAGAATATGTCCTGTTTAAAAGGGACATAACCAGTGTTTCTGTCCTCACTACTCATATAGGGAAAAGAGACCGGATGCTTATCTTCCCCTATACAGTCTTTGGTCTTGCTGATATATGTAGATATCATTGTCGTTATATTTTGTGCCTTCATGGTCCAGCTAAAAACTACCTACAGCCCGAAATTGCCCCGGATCAATACAGTGGTCTTTTTTTTAATTTATAAGACCTTCAAAAATCATCCAAAATGAGGTTATATAAGGGAGGGGTCTTATAAGGGAGGTAATTTTAATACTTACAAAGAAGGGCAATGTCTTGAAGAGAAGTAGATCTTATGTGGGAGGGAGTCTTATAAGGGAGGTTGCACTGTATTATGCTTGAAATACATCATTTACTGTTTGAACAAAAGCCAAGTCTTCTCCATCAGTACCCTAGTGTGTGTCCGGGAGGGTGGAAGGAACAGCCAAGGGAAAGAGAAACAATGGAAGGCGAAAGAATGTGAAGGGAGGCAACTGCTGGTACAGTTGGTGTTCATTGAATGAGTTCCTTCCCTTGATTTATGGAAAGAAAGGGAAAGAGAGAGAGGGGTGGGGTAAAGGAAGTTTTTCTCTATCATTGGTTTAAACTAGTAGAGCACTTTACTGAATAAACTACATTCCCTTGAGTCTTGCTTTGAACACATGGTTTATTTTTGTTTATTGTTACATTATGGTTATTTTAAATAGGACTGGAATAGCTTACATGTATCATGTCCACTGAATTTTGTTATCATTAGTGACCTAACTTACATAGATTATACATCTGTATCACTAAAAATTTGGGGCTTTCCTGGAGTTGCACTGCCTCCGGGCATTGCCTCCAGGATCGTTCCCACCATCTTTATATCTACTAATGTCCCATATGTGTCTGTTCCAGACCGGAGGACGTTAAACAGATTTTCATTCATTTCATGTAATAATTGTCACTATGCTGTGGCGGTACCATAGCCGATGAGGTTTAGCCGAGGCATGGTTACCGCTACACCTATCTATATTGTTAATAACTCGGGACTTTACTGGTGTTGCACTGCCTCCGGGCATTGCAGCCAGTATTGTTCCCACCATCTTTGTATTTACAAATGTCCCATATATGTGTCTATGACCGAGAGGACGTAAAACACCATTGTTCATTCATTCGTTTCATGTAATAAAAGTGACCTGCTTTCCCATTGTCTTCAGCAGCGTTTCCCGCAATGATGTTACCATTTTGTGTAGGAAAACAAAAACAAAGCAACTCTAGCAAGATGTTGCCCAGCTTTACCAACAGTGTCTTTAAAGACCCACCACATCACGTGTCAAAATCACGGGTTTCACGTGTTTTCCCTCTTATAGCTG
>JAGGCT020002339.1:0-2500 GCA_017654935.2 Phymorhynchus buccinoides | reverse complement strand
CAATTCGCCTAGCAAAACATAAGCAACAGCCACATTGAGACAGACCCCAGGTTCATCCTCCCCCAAAAAAGGATGACCCAAGTCTGCTTATATGACCATTACCCATACAGTACACAACAACGGTGATGGAGAGAATTTGTGCACAAACAAATGATAGCCTTCTAGTCTTGAATTATGTTACACTTGCAGTATGAGTGATGGTCATAACATAGGCAGACCTCGATCATCCTTTTTTGAGGATGAACCTGGGCGAATTGGTGCCAAAAATAACTTTGGTGAAGGGAGTTAACTACAGAGAGTTACCTTTCCTTGCTTCACTATTATCCTCTTTCCTTGCCTCACTATTTCTATCTTTGCAGGGCTCCCAGGGACCCCCATTTGCGGGTCTATGAAGTACTAAAATTCTAAAGGACCCTCTGAAAGAATGTGCAGGGGGTCCCAGGGATGCACTAGAACAATTCTTCTTAGCATTCACAATGCCACTGGGACATTGTGAATGTAGGACCCTCTATGCTGTAAGTGAAGGAGTCCCTGGGACCCCTTGTTTTGCGAGACGATTGGGAGCCCTGTTTTGCATAAGCTGTTCCAGAAAGAAAAGCAGGCCTAAGCTTACAAAGATAGATCAGTCTATAGTTATATGTGTGAGGAACATATACAGCACAGCACAAACGAGCTTACAAATATACAAATGCTGACAAAAGCCACAAATAAATACAGTGGAATCCGCTTAATCGGCCACTTTTGGGACCAGGAAAAATATGGCCGATAAAGCGAATCGGCCGATAAAACGAACATCGAGATACTGTATGACCCAATTATGCAAGTCAAAAGCAATGACGTCAAAATTAAATGTTGCAGTTCAAATTCAAATTCTTTCCCTTTTTGTGATGTGTGTGTGTGTGTTTATTAATCCTACAACTTGACAGAAGCACAAGTAAAAGACAATGATTTTGTTTTCTTGAGTGATTTTAACGCCATGCAGGGTCTTTCAGTTGACAACAGCTCACCTTCCAACACTCAACACTCACACTCAACCATGTAAACGTCAAAAGTGTGTTGTCAGTTTGTCTGCCTCTGTTGTTCTCCCTCTCAAAAAGGGGTAAAAAGAGGAAAAATTAGAGAGAAAAAGTGGCCAATAAAGCGAAAATGAAGATTTCAGCTTTGGCCGTAAAAACGAACAAAATAACACATGCTTGAAAAGAAAAAATTCCGTTCCAGAGGAAATTGGCCGATTAAGCGGCTTTACGGATTGGCGGATTAAGCGATTATGCGATGGCCAATTAAACGGATTCCACTGTAGTATAGAGATCTGGGTGATGAAACAAAAAAGACTCAGACTAAGGCAAAGATGCTGCCAAAACAAAAGGCCAAGCGTACCTAACGTTGCAACAAAGATACTCTTTAGAACTTGTGTCATTGTGTGTGACTCTAAGGCCGGGTTCACATTAGACGCGTAAGTTCCGTACGGAAAACCCTAAATAAGTGGAAGAAAGAAGGATAAAAGTTTACGCATATAGGGGAAATTTGGACATGTGCGCAAATCTTTTCCATTCTTTGTTTCACTTTTGTATGGATTGTGCACGGGTTTCCGCATGGAATATCCGCTATGTGTGTACACGGCCTAATACTTACTTCATCACCATTTATGAATGTTATTAATTTAGTTATGGTCATTGGGTGAGTGTGTTACCTACTCTCAGAAAGTGTGTGTGTGTCTGTGTGAGTGAGTGAACTTTTATGCCATGAATTGCTAGTGTCGCTCGCTATCCAAAAGAGGCAAACCATGACATGTATTGCACTTCAGCAAAGGAAAGTAACTTGTTTCTGTCTCTGATGATGTTTTTTGTGTGACCATTTAGCATTATTCAATGAGTGAGTGAGTGAACTTTTATGCTTCATCACCATTTATGAATGCTATTAATTTAGTTATGGTCATTGGGTGAGTGTGTTACCTACTCTCAGAAAGTGTGTGTGTGTCTGTGTGAGTGAGTGAACTTTTATGCCATGAATTGCTAGTGTCGCTCGCTATCCAAAAGAGGCAAACCATGACATGTATTGCACTTCAGCAAAGGAAAGTAACTTGTTTCTGTCTCTGATGATGTTTTTTGTGTGACCATTTAGCATTATTCAAAGACTGTATGCAGATTTATGGTCTAAAGATGTTTACATGTGTCTGTGCGTATGCATGCGTGCGTCCACGCACATGCTTGAGTGAGTGCATGCGCTATGTTTGTGCTTGTGTGTGTGAGTGGTTTGCGTCTTTGTAATTGTATATTTGTCATGCAAGCATGCACGAACTAGCGCAAAGATTAACGTCGGTGCGTGTGTGCGTGCGTGCATGTAAGTTCCCACACTATTGTTTCATTTCAATTCTGTATTGTTCACCCTGAATTACGTGTGTTATTTTGATACATACAAGTAACACAAAAGCTAACTTTAAAAAGAAAAAAAAAGCTGACTGATAGTTGTTTCCAAGTATTCTGTCTGTATATCATGTATA
>JAGGCT020000233.1:7500-24269 GCA_017654935.2 Phymorhynchus buccinoides | reverse complement strand
CCAAAGCTTGTGGGATAGTAGCATCTGGGAATGGACAACTTGTCCAAGTTGTGAGAGTCATCTGTCCAAGCATTCCACTGAGAAAGAATCTCCTTTGGGACGGGATCGTCCCATTTTGTTCCTTTCTGACAAATGTTTTGAAGAATGCGCTTGCCCGTCAAGACAAAGGGGGCGATCAGTCCCATGGGGTCATACAGAGAGGCAACAGTAGCCAGGATACCACGGTGTGTGGATGGGCGATTCCCCGAAGAGAAAGAGAAGTGGAAAGTGTCACTTTCTACGGACCACTGCATGCCTAAAACTCTCTGGGTGAGTGTGCCATCAAAGTTCAGGTCCAGAGCCAGGGTGCCCTCAGCACGCTCAGATGCGGGTATCGAGTTCATCACTTGTTGACCGTTTGACATGAGCTTGTGCAGTCTAAGACCTCCTCTGCCACAGAGCTCTGTGGCTTCCTTGACGAGGTTGATTGCTTCTTCATCAGTTGGGTGGCTGGACAATCCGTCATCCACGTAAAAGTCTTCTTCGACAAATTTGGACGTTTCTGGGTAGTCAACACGATTCTCCTTGGCCAGGTGCTTGAGTGCGAAGTTGGCACATCCTGGAGAAGAGGCTGCCCCGAACAAATGAACCTTCATCGTGTAGATCTGTACTTCTTTTGAAGGATCACAGTCTTTCCACCACAGGAATCTCAGGAAGTCATGATGCTCCTCTGCCACTCGAAATTGGTGAAACATCTTTTCCACATCGCAAGTGACAGCGACGGGGTAACGTCGAAACCTGCAGAGAATGCCCACAAGGTTGTTGATGAGATTTGGACCAACCAGAAGATGATCGTTGAGGCTGGTGTTCTTGAACTTGGCTGAGCAGTCAAAGACGACCCGAAGCTTCCTTTTCTGTGGATGATAGACTCCATGGTGTGGAATATACCATTCCTGTCCTTCCTTGTGTTCATGCGTTTCCTCAGCATCACCCCTCTCAAGGATGGTCCTCATGAAAAGACAGTACTCCTTGTGGTAATCCTCATCTTTCTGTAGCTTTTTCTTGAGATGCTCCAACCGCTTAGAAGCCACCTCGTAGTTGTTCGGTAGATTTGGTGTGCTCTGCTTTGTTTGTTGCTTGAAGGGAAGTGGCATTACGTAGTGCCCGTCTTCGTCCTTTCGAATGGATTCTTCCAAAGTTCGGACGAACCTGATGTCGTCTTGTGATGTCTTCTGATCTTCCTTGTCATTTTGAAAGTCTGTTTCCAAGATGCGGCATGCATCCGTTGGGCTAAGAAGGGGGGACTCCTTTGCGGTGATGCGATTGCAGATGCTTTCGCTTTTGAGGAGACACGATGATGCAGTTGTAGACGTTTGACCAATGATGCCCCAGCCAAGATCAGTTCGCACAGCAAATGGCTGCAAGTCACCGCCTACAATGTACTCCCTTGGCAAGAAGGCATGCGAACAGTTAAATCCGATCAGGACACCAGGTTCACAGTCAAGCAAAGGGGGTATCTCACCTGCAATTTGATGCAGATGACTCCAGTCTTTGGCTGTTTCACAAGTGGGGATATTGTCTGTCTTGAGAGGAATGTGGTCAATGGTGTAAGAAGGTGGTAGGTGAACATACATGTTGTCATTGTAACTTCGAACTCGTAGGTCAGTGATTCTTTCGCAAATAATGTCTGGCTTTCTTCCTTCCTGTATGGTCTCAATTTTGAGACGCGTCGGTTCTGAGTTGGTTGAAGACAAGTTGAGCCGTTTCAGAGTGGATTGGTCCACAAAGGTGGTGTCACTCTGTGAATCTATCAGCGCATACACGAGCACTTCGGTTTGGGGGTCCTGTTTAGTTGACAGCCACACAGGTAACGTCATCGAAGTGCATGAAGTTGACGATGAGTTGCTGTTACTGATCTTGCTTGAGATGGCCCTTGCTGAGTTGATAACCGCTTCTTCCCCTTGTGTCTTGTCCTTGAAGTTTTCATCATGTAAGCAGCTTGGATGTTTCAATTGGCACACCTTGCAAGTGTGAGGCCATTTGCAGTTCTTTGAGAAATGTCCCAAGCGCAGGCACTTGAAGCATCTTTTTTCCTGTTTGACAAACTGTTTGCGAAGATCCAGCGTTTCCTTTGCAAAGGCTGGACAGTTGGAAAGGTAGTGGTCCTTGGCATCGCAAAAGGCACATCTTTTTGTTTTGTCCGAAGTTTGGGGAGCCTCAGGTGTCGCAGCGTTTGTAGTCATCACAACACAGTTTGTTTTGGGGTTGCGGTCTCCTTTTGGCTCCTTTCCTTTGCCATCTCCTCTCAAGGCCTGAAGAGAGCAAACGGGTCTGGTTGCAATTCTTGCTTGCATTGTTAAGAAACTGGCGAATTTGTGGAAGTCTGGATATTCTAGACCTTTCTCATCATGATCTGCCACGACGTTTCCCCACTTTGTTATCAACCAGTCAGGCAGCTTTTCAAGAAGCTTTCTGTTCTCTTCGACGTCGTCCAGATGTTTGAGTCCACGGATTTGAGCGCTGGCTTGGTCAATGGCATTGAGAAAATCTGAGAGTTTCCTGATTTCTTTGTAGTCTTTGGGACCAAGTCTTGGCCAGGTGGACAGCGTTTGTCGGAAAGCAGAAAGAACGATGGTGGGATGGCCATAACGATCGTTCAGCACGGCCCATGCTTCCTCGTAGGCAGCTTCATCTGATCTGTAAAACATGCCGTCAATGCACTCTGCTGCTTCTCCTGCAACGTTGGCGAGTTTGTCTCCAACTTTGATGGACTTGCTGCCGACGAGACTTTCAAAGGACCGCTTCCATTTGATGAATTGCAGGGGGTCGCCTGAAAACTTTGGGGGTTCGTAAGTAGGCAGTCTGGTGTTTGCGATTGTTTCACGTAATGCTTGACCTAAGGCCGCACTGTCTTCTGACCCTTGACATTGATGATTCCTTTCATGCTGTTGAGGCTGGAATTCATTTGCGTTGAAGTTGAGGTTTGACTGAGGACTGTCATTTGAGGAGCGCAGCTCTTCATCGCATGCTGCAATCACTGCCTTTGAAACACTGATCTCTTTCTCAGCTTCAAGTTGCTTCAGTTGTGACTCAAGGTGTGATTTCTGTTTGAGGGCTTCAAGTTCCACTTTCTGTGTCGTGAGTTTTATAGCTGCATCGGACCTCATGCTGGCTAGTTTTTCCTTCGATGATGCAGAGGAAACTTGGGTTTCGTTTGAACTTGAAGCAGATGACCTTGTTGAACTATACACTGATGCGGCATAGTCTGTGTCCAACATAAGTCGGAGGCGAGATGTTTCTGCTACTTGATCCCAAGGCTGCAAATCACATTCACTCATGCAAACGTGACAAAGTTCAACTATGTTTTTTGTGTTTGCCGTGCAACTGTCCATTTTGCGACGAATTGCTTGATTTGGTACTGACAGATTATCATAACGGCTTAATAATAATAACAGTACATTTATATAGCGCTTTACCTCAGATGAGCCCAAAGCGCTTTACAATCAATTATTCATCAACAGATAACAAAAAACAAGATTCAAGAGTGACACCAACCACCAACAGCACATATGCAAAGCAACTCTCTCTCTCTCTCTCTCTTTAACACACACGCACGCACGCACACACGCACACGCACACGCACACACACACACACACACACACACACACACACACACACGCGCACACACACGCACACACACACACACACACACACACACATAAACACACAATTATTGATGCCAACTCATTCATACCCCATTCGGTAAGCCACAGCAACTGAGCCGCATGGACTGACCACATACACCAACACACATACACAAACACCCTCACACACAACGTACGCACGCAGACAGACACACAGACACGCACACAAACACACACACGTGCACACACAACCCACAAAACCAAAATACACACAAGCACACATTCATGCTCACACACACACACACACACACACACACACACACACACACACGCACACACACACGCACCACAAACCTCTTAAATCAATCTTCCCTCACGTGCACACAACGATAGACAACTGATCAAATATTTAGGGCGCAGCAGGAAAAAGATGGGTTTTAAGAGAGGTTTTGAATGAGGAGACTGAGTTGGAGTGTCGGAGAGGAGAAGGCAGAGAATTCCACAGAGATGGTGCTTGACAAGAAAAAGAACGTTGGCCAGCAGATTTGAGACGGATGGAGGGAATGGAAAGGAGACGAGAATCAGAAGACGAACGTAGTTGGCGAGCTGGGACATAGAGATGAAGAAGATCAGAGAGATACAGGGGAGCTTGATCATTCAGTGACTTGAAGGCAAGGAGGAGAATTTTGTAGTCAATGCGTGATTGAACTGGGAGCCAATGTAAAATAGCTTTGTGGAGGTCTTCTGCAATCTGAATCACTTCAATCAAACTTTCTTCAGACAGTTCATTCTTTAGAACCCTGCGTAAATCGCTCACACCCCATTTCCAACTGAGATAAGATTTTTCAAACAAGTTCGATGAGTCTGGCGCAGCAGCACCAGACTCGGCTTCAGTTTTTGCAGCTTTCTTGCGTTCTGTCTTCTCTAATTCTTCTTTGTACTGCTTCATTTTGTCTGTTAATTTAATGTTCCGTCTTGGGCGTGAATCCATCTTGGTTATCAGTTCTAGTGATGGGTTCACTTAACAGTTTTAGTGTTGATAGACCATAGACCGTAAACTGTGAACTGGAGACCATAGACCATGGGCTGTTAGCCGTAGAACGTTGACTGTAGATGTTCAGCGAACCCCATGAACTTCGACTTGGCAGCCTCAAGTTTGACTGTCAACGCCATTCATGCCATACAGCCATAAGAAGCACTGCTGAGATGTTGTTACTGACTTTAATCTTCTCACCGTCAAACTGAAACAAAGAAAATGCAAAACCCATTCAAGTCTAACTTAACTTACATTTGTGTGTGATTTGTTGAAAGAAAAAATAAAATAAAACTAAGATAATAACTTGTTTTGTGTTTGTTTTCTCCCATAAGAAACAAAATAATATTCCTTGAATAAGCACAACACAAAGAAATGGTGTATCATCTCTTCACTTTCAATACACACAGGTCAAACAAACTAAATGTCTTTGTCTTCAACAAAAAAACCTCAATTGTCGCAAAAATAATGTTCTTAGCTCAGTCTCATTCACACACGATCGTTCCACATGTGTCATACACAAATAAAAAGACTTAAAAACAACAAACAATTACCAATGCCTTTGAGACTTGAGTCTGAAAAGTGATGCAGCTGAATCTTCGCAACGGTTCCAAAGCTTGTGGGATAGTAGCATCTGGGAATGGACAACTTGTCCAAGTTGTGAGAGTCATCTGTCCAAGCATTCCACTGAGAAAGAATCTCCTTTGGGACGGGATCGTCCCATTTTGTTCCTTTCTGACAAATGTTTTGAAGAATGCGCTTGCCCGTCAAGACAAAGGGGGCGATCAGTCCCATGGGGTCATACAGAGAGGCAACAGTAGCCAGGATACCACGGCGTGTGGATGGGCGATTCCCCGAAGAGAAAGAGAAGTGGAAAGTGTCACTTTCTACGGACCACTGCATGCCTAAAGCTCTCTGGGTGAGTGTGCCATCAAAGTTCAGGTCCAGAGCCAGGGTGCCCTCAGCACGCTCAGATGCGGGTATCGAGTTCATCACTTGTTGACCGTTTGACATGAGCTTGTGCAGTCTAAGACCTCCTCTGCCACAGAGCTCTGTGGCTTCCTTGACGAGGTTGATTGCTTCTTCATCAGTTGGGTGGCTGGACAATCCGTCATCCACGTAAAAGTCTTCTTCGACAAATTTGGACGTTTCTGGGTAGTCAACACGATTCTCCTTGGCCAGGTGCTTGAGTGCGAAGTTGGCACATCCTGGAGAAGAGGCTGCCCCGAACAAATGAACCTTCATCGTGTAGATCTGTACTTCTTTTGAAGGATCACAGTCTTTCCACCACAGGAATCTCAGGAAGTCATGATGCTCCTCTGCCACTCGAAATTGGTGAAACATCTTTTCCACATCGCAAGTGACAGCGACGGGGTAACGTCGAAACCTGCAGAGAATGCCCACAAGGTTGTTGATGAGATTTGGACCAACCAGAAGATGATCGTTGAGGCTGGTGTTCTTGAACTTGGCTGAGCAGTCAAAGACGACCCGAAGCTTCCTTTTCTGTGGATGATAGACTCCATGGTGTGGAATATACCATTCCTGTCCTTCCTTGTGTTCATGCGTTTCCTCAGCATCACCCCTCTCAAGGATGGTCCTCATGAAAAGACAGTACTCCTTGTGGTAATCCTCATCTTTCTGTAGCTTTTTCTTGAGATGCTCCAACCGCTTAGAAGCCACCTCGTAGTTGTTCGGTAGATTTGGTGTGCTCTGCTTTGTTTGTTGCTTGAAGGGAAGTGGCATTACGTAGTGCCCGTCTTCGTCCTTTCGAATGGATTCTTCCAAAGTTCGGACGAACCTGATGTCGTCTTGTGATGTCTTCTGATCTTCCTTGTCATTTTGAAAGTCTGTTTCCAAGATGCGGCATGCATCCGTTGGGCTAAGAAGGGGGGACTCCTTTGCGGTGATGCGATTGCAGATGCTTTCGCTTTTGAGGAGACACGATGATGCAGTTGTAGACGTTTGACCAATGATGCCCCAGCCAAGATCAGTTCGCACAGCAAATGGCTGCAAGTCACCGCCTACAATGTACTCCCTTGGCAAGAAGGCATGCGAACAGTTAAATCCGATCAGGACACCAGGTTCACAGTCAAGCAAAGGGGGTATCTCACCTGCAATTTGATGCAGATGACTCCAGTCTTTGGCTGTTTCACAAGTGGGGATATTGTCTGTCTTGAGAGGAATGTGGTCAATGGTGTAAGAAGGTGGTAGGTGAACATACATGTTGTCATTGTAACTTCGAACTCGTAGGTCAGTGATTCTTTCGCAAATAATGTCTGGCTTTCTTCCTTCCTGTATGGTCTCAATTTTGAGACGCGTCGGTTCTGAGTTGGTTGAAGACAAGTTGAGCCGTTTCAGAGTGGATTGGTCCACAAAGGTGGTGTCACTCTGTGAATCTATCAGCGCATACACGAGCACTTCGGTTTGGGGGTCCTGTTTAGTTGACAGCCACACAGGTAACGTCATCGAAGTGCATGAAGTTGACGATGAGTTGCTGTTACTGATCTTGCTTGAGATGGCCCTTGCTGAGTTGATAACCGCTTCTTCCCCTTGTGTCTTGTCCTTGAAGTTTTCATCATGTAAGCAGCTTGGATGTTTCAATTGGCACACCTTGCAAGTGTGAGGCCATTTGCAGTTCTTTGAGAAATGTCCCAAGCGCAGGCACTTGAAGCATCTTTTTTCCTGTTTGACAAACTGTTTGCGAAGATCCAGCGTTTCCTTTGCAAAGGCTGGACAGTTGGAAAGGTAGTGGTCCTTGGCATCGCAAAAGGCACATCTTTTTGTTTTGTCCGAAGTTTGGGGAGCCTCAGGTGTCGCAGCGTTTGTAGTCATCACAACACAGTTTGTTTTGGGGTTGCGGTCTCCTTTTGGCTCCTTTCCTTTGCCATCTCCTCTCAAGGCCTGAAGAGAGCAAACGGGTCTGGTTGCAATTCTTGCTTGCATTGTTAAGAAACTGGCGAATTTGTGGAAGTCTGGATATTCTAGACCTTTCTCATCATGATCTGCCACGACGTTTCCCCACTTTGTTATCAACCAGTCAGGCAGCTTTTCAAGAAGCTTTCTGTTCTCTTCGACGTCGTCCAGATGTTTGAGTCCACGGATTTGAGCGCTGGCTTGGTCAATGGCATTGAGAAAATCTGAGAGTTTCCTGATTTCTTTGTAGTCTTTGGGACCAAGTCTTGGCCAGGTGGACAGCGTTTGTCGGAAAGCAGAAAGAACGATGGTGGGATGGCCATAACGATCGTTCAGCACGGCCCATGCTTCCTCGTAGGCAGCTTCATCTGATCTGTAAAACATGCCGTCAATGCACTCTGCTGCTTCTCCTGCAACGTTGGCGAGTTTGTCTCCAACTTTGATGGACTTGCTGCCGACGAGACTTTCAAAGGACCGCTTCCATTTGATGAATTGCAGGGGGTCGCCTGAAAACTTTGGGGGTTCGTAAGTAGGCAGTCTGGTGTTTGCGATTGTTTCACGTAATGCTTGACCTAAGGCCGCACTGTCTTCTGACCCTTGACATTGATGATTCCTTTCATGCTGTTGAGGCTGGAATTCATTTGCGTTGAAGTTGAGGTTTGACTGAGGACTGTCATTTGAGGAGCGCAGCTCTTCATCGCATGCTGCAATCACTGCCTTTGAAACACTGATCTCTTTCTCAGCTTCAAGTTGCTTCAGTTGTGACTCAAGGTGTGATTTCTGTTTGAGGGCTTCAAGTTCCACTTTCTGTGTCGTGAGTTTTATAGCTGCATCGGACCTCATGCTGGCTAGTTTTTCCTTCGATGATGCAGAGGAAACTTGGGTTTCGTTTGAACTTGAAGCAGATGACCTTGTTGAACTATACACTGATGCGGCATAGTCTGTGTCCAACATAAGTCGGAGGCGAGATGTTTCTGCTACTTGATCCCAAGGCTGCAAATCACATTCACTCATGCAAACGTGACAAAGTTCAACTATGTTTTTTGTGTTTGCCGTGCAACTGTCCATTTTGCGACGAATTGCTTGATTTGGTACTGACAGATTATCATAACGGCTTAATAATAATAACAGTACATTTATATAGCGCTTTACCTCAGATGAGCCCAAAGCGCTTTACAATCAATTATTCATCAACAGATAACAAAAAACAAGATTCAAGAGTGACACCAACCACCAACAGCACATATGCAAAGCAACTCTCTCTCTCTCTCTCTCTTAACACACACGCACGCACGCACGCACGCACGCACACACACACACACACGCACACACACACACACACACACACACACACACACACACACACACACACACACACACACACACACACACACACACACATAAACACACAATTATTGACGCCAACTCATTCATACCCCATTCGGTAAGCCACAGCAACTGAGCCGCATGGACTGACCACATACACCAACACACATACACAAACACCCTCACACACAACGTACGCACGCAGACAGACACACAGACACGCACACAAACACACACACACACATGCGTACACACAACCCACAAAACCAAAATACACACAAGCACACATTCATGCTCACACACACACACACACACACACACACACACACACACACACACACACACACACACACACAAACCTCTTAAATCAATCTTCCCTCACGTGCACACAACGATAGACAACTGATCAAATATTTAGGGCGCAGCAGGAAAAAGATGGGTTTTAAGAGAGGTTTTGAATGAGGAGACTGAGTTGGACTGTCGGAGAGGAGAAGGCAGAGAATTCCACAGAGATGGTGCTTGACAAGAAAAAGAACGTTGGCCAGCAGATTTGAGACGGATGGAGGGAATGGAAAGGAGACGAGAATCAGAAGACGAACGTAGTTGGCGAGCTGGGACATAGAGATGAAGAAGATCAGAGAGATACAGGGGAGCTTGATCATTCAGTGACTTGAAGGCAAGGAGGAGAATTTTGTAGTCAATGCGTGATTGAACTGGGAGCCAATGTAAAATAGCTTTGTGGAGGTCTTCTGCAATCTGAATCACTTCAATCAAACTTTCTTCAGACAGTTCATTCTTTAGAACCCTGCGTAAATCGCTCACACCCCATTTCCAACTGAGATAAGATTTTTCAAACAAGTTCGATGAGTCTGGCGCAGCAGCACCAGACTCGGCTTCAGTTTTTGCAGCTTTCTTGCGTTCTGTCTTCTCTAATTCTTCTTTGTACTGCTTCATTTTGTCTGTTAATTTAATGTTCCGTCTTGGGCGTGAATCCATCTTGGTTATCAGTTCTAGTGATGGGTTCACTTAACAGTTTTAGTGTTGATAGACCATAGACCGTAAACTGTGAACTGGAGACCGTAGACCATGGGCTGTTAGCCGTAGAACGTTGACTGTAGATGTTCAGCGAACCCCATGGACTTCGACTTGGCAGCCTCAAGTTTGACTGTCAACGCCATTCATGCCATACAGCCATAAGAAGCACTGCTGAGATGTTGTTACTGACTTTAATCTTCTCACCGTCAAACTGAAACAAAGAAAATGCAAAACCCATTCAAGTCTAACTTAACTTACATTTGTGTGTGATTTGTTGAAAGAAAAAATAAAATAAAACTAAGATAATAACTTGTTTTGTGTTTGTTTTCTCCCATAAGAAACAAAATAATATTCCTTGAATAAGCACAACACAAAGAAATGGTGTATCATCTCTTCACTTTCAATACACACAGGTCAAGCAAACTAAATGTCTTTGTCTTCAACAAAAAAACCTCAATTGTCGCAAAAATAATGTTCTTAGCTCAGTCTCATTCACACACGATCGTTCCACATGTGTCATACACAAATAAAAAGACTTAAAAACAACAAACAATTACCAATGCCTTTGAGACTTGAGTCTGAAAAGTGATGCAGCTGAATCTTCGCAACGGTTCCAAAGCTTGTGGGATAGTAGCATCTGGGAATGGACAACTTGTCCAAGTTGTGAGAGTCATCTGTCCAAGCATTCCACTGAGAAAGAATCTCCTTTGGGACGGGATCGTCCCATTTTGTTCCTTTCTGACAAATGTTTTGAAGAATGCGCTTGCCCGTCAAGACAAAGGGGGCGATCAGTCCCATGGGGTCATACAGAGAGGCAACAGTAGCCAGGATACCACGGCGTGTGGATGGGCGATTCCCCGAAGAGAAAGAGAAGTGGAAAGTGTCACTTTCTACGGACCACTGCATGCCTAAAGCTCTCTGGGTGAGTGTGCCATCAAAGTTCAGGTCCAGAGCCAGGGTGCCCTCAGCACGCTCAGATGCGGGTATCGAGTTCATCACTTGTTGACCGTTTGACATGAGCTTGTGCAGTCTAAGACCTCCTCTGCCACAGAGCTCTGTGGCTTCCTTGACGAGGTTGATTGCTTCTTCATCAGTTGGGTGGCTGGACAATCCGTCATCCACGTAAAAGTCTTCTTCGACAAATTTGGACGTTTCTGGGTAGTCAACACGATTCTCCTTGGCCAGGTGCTTGAGTGCGAAGTTGGCACATCCTGGAGAAGAGGCTGCCCCGAACAAATGAACCTTCATCGTGTAGATCTGTACTTCTTTTGAAGGATCACAGTCTTTCCACCACAGGAATCTCAGGAAGTCATGATGCTCCTCTGCCACTCGAAATTGGTGAAACATCTTTTCCACATCGCAAGTGACAGCGACGGGGTAACGTCGAAACCTGCAGAGAATGCCCACAAGGTTGTTGATGAGATTTGGACCAACCAGAAGATGATCGTTGAGGCTGGTGTTCTTGAACTTGGCTGAGCAGTCAAAGACGACCCGAAGCTTCCTTTTCTGTGGATGATAGACTCCATGGTGTGGAATATACCATTCCTGTCCTTCCTTGTGTTCATGCGTTTCCTCAGCATCACCCCTCTCAAGGATGGTCCTCATGAAAAGACAGTACTCCTTGTGGTAATCCTCATCTTTCTGTAGCTTTTTCTTGAGATGCTCCAACCGCTTAGAAGCCACCTCGTAGTTGTTCGGTAGATTTGGTGTGCTCTGCTTTGTTTGTTGCTTGAAGGGAAGTGGCATTACGTAGTGCCCGTCTTCGTCCTTTCGAATGGATTCTTCCAAAGTTCGGACGAACCTGATGTCGTCTTGTGATGTCTTCTGATCTTCCTTGTCATTTTGAAAGTCTGTTTCCAAGATGCGGCATGCATCCGTTGGGCTAAGAAGGGGGGACTCCTTTGCGGTGATGCGATTGCAGATGCTTTCGCTTTTGAGGAGACACGATGATGCAGTTGTAGACGTTTGACCAATGATGCCCCAGCCAAGATCAGTTCGCACAGCAAATGGCTGCAAGTCACCGCCTACAATGTACTCCCTTGGCAAGAAGGCATGCGAACAGTTAAATCCGATCAGGACACCAGGTTCACAGTCAAGCAAAGGGGGTATCTCACCTGCAATTTGATGCAGATGACTCCAGTCTTTGGCTGTTTCACAAGTGGGGATATTGTCTGTCTTGAGAGGAATGTGGTCAATGGTGTAAGAAGGTGGTAGGTGAACATACATGTTGTCATTGTAACTTCGAACTCGTAGGTCAGTGATTCTTTCGCAAATAATGTCTGGCTTTCTTCCTTCCTGTATGGTCTCAATTTTGAGACGCGTCGGTTCTGAGTTGGTTGAAGACAAGTTGAGCCGTTTCAGAGTGGATTGGTCCACAAAGGTGGTGTCACTCTGTGAATCTATCAGCGCATACACGAGCACTTCGGTTTGGGGGTCCTGTTTAGTTGACAGCCACACAGGTAACGTCATCGAAGTGCATGAAGTTGACGATGAGTTGCTGTTACTGATCTTGCTTGAGATGGCCCTTGCTGAGTTGATAACCGCTTCTTCCCCTTGTGTCTTGTCCTTGAAGTTTTCATCATGTAAGCAGCTTGGATGTTTCAATTGGCACACCTTGCAAGTGTGAGGCCATTTGCAGTTCTTTGAGAAATGTCCCAAGCGCAGGCACTTGAAGCATCTTTTTTCCTGTTTGACAAACTGTTTGCGAAGATCCAGCGTTTCCTTTGCAAAGGCTGGACAGTTGGAAAGGTAGTGGTCCTTGGCATCGCAAAAGGCACATCTTTTTGTTTTGTCCGAAGTTTGGGGAGCCTCAGGTGTCGCAGCGTTTGTAGTCATCACAACACAGTTTGTTTTGGGGTTGCGGTCTCCTTTTGGCTCCTTTCCTTTGCCATCTCCTCTCAAGGCCTGAAGAGAGCAAACGGGTCTGGTTGCAATTCTTGCTTGCATTGTTAAGAAACTGGCGAATTTGTGGAAGTCTGGATATTCTAGACCTTTCTCATCATGATCTGCCACGACGTTTCCCCACTTTGTTATCAACCAGTCAGGCAGCTTTTCAAGAAGCTTTCTGTTCTCTTCGACGTCGTCCAGATGTTTGAGTCCACGGATTTGAGCGCTGGCTTGGTCAATGGCATTGAGAAAATCTGAGAGTTTCCTGATTTCTTTGTAGTCTTTGGGACCAAGTCTTGGCCAGGTGGACAGCCTTTGTCGGAAAGCAGAAAGAACGATGGTGGGATGGCCATAACGATCGTTCAGCACGGCCCATGCTTCCTCGTAGGCAGCTTCATCTGATCTGTAAAACATGCCGTCAATGCACTCTGCTGCTTCTCCTGCAACGTTGGCGAGTTTGTCTCCAACTTTGATGGACTTGCTGCCGACGAGACTTTCAAAGGACCGCTTCCATTTGATGAATTGCAGGGGGTCGCCTGAAAACTTTGGGGGTTCGTAAGTAGGCAGTCTGGTGTTTGCGATTGTTTCACGTAATGCTTGACCTAAGGCCGCACTGTCTTCTGACCCTTGACATTGATGATTCCTTTCATGCTGTTGAGGCTGGAATTCATTTGCGTTGAAGTTGAGGTTTGACTGAGGACTGTCATTTGAGGAGCGCAGCTCTTCATCGCATGCTGCAATCACTGCCTTTGAAACACTGATCTCTTTCTCAGCTTCAAGTTGCTTCAGTTGTGACTCAAGGTGTGATTTCTGTTTGAGGGCTTCAAGTTCCACTTTCTGTGTCGTGAGTTTTATAGCTGCATCGGACCTCATGCTGGCTAGTTTTTCCTTCGATGATGCAGAGGAAACTTGGGTTTCGTTTGAACTTGAAGCAGATGACCTTGTTGAACTATACACTGATGCGGCATAGTCTGTGTCCAACATAAGTCGGAGGCGAGATGTTTCTGCTACTTGATCCCAAGGCTGCAAATCACATTCACTCATGCAAACGTGACAAAGTTCAACTATGTTTTTTGTGTTTGCCGTGCAACTGTCCATTTTGCGACGAATTGCTTGATTTGGTACTGACAGATTATCATAACGGCTTAATAATAATAACAGTACATTTATATAGCGCTTTACCTCAGATGAGCCCAAAGCGCTTTACAATCAATTATTCATCAACAGATAACAAAAAACAAGATTCAAGAGTGACACCAACCACCAACAGCACATATGCAAAGCAACTCTCTCTCTCTCTCTCTCTCTTTAACACACACACGCACGCACGCACACACGCACACGCACACGCACACACACACACACACACACACACACACACGCACACACACACACGCACACACACACACACACACACACACACACATAAACACACAATTATTGACGCCAACTCATTCATACCCCATTCGGTAAGCCACAGCAACTGAGCCGCATGGACTGACCACATACACCAACACACATACACAAACACCCTCACACACAACGTACGCACGCAGACAGACACACAGACACGCACACAAACACACACATACGTGCACACACAACCCACAAAACCAAAATACACACAAGCACACATTCATGCTCACACACACACACACACACACACACACACACACACACACACACACACACACACACGCACACACACACGCACCACACCTCTTAAATCAATCTTCCCTCACGTGCACACAACGATAGACAACTGATCAAATATTTAGGGCGCAGCAGGAAAAAGATGGGTTTTAAGAGAGGTTTTGAATGAGGAGACTGAGTTGGAGTGTCGGAGAGGAGAAGGCAGAGAATTCCACAGAGATGGTGCTTGACAAGAAAAAGAACGTTGGCCAGCAGATTTGAGACGGATGGAGGGAATGGAAAGGAGACGAGAATCAGAAGACGAACGTAGTTGGCGAGCTGGGACATAGAGATGAAGAAGATCAGAGAGATACAGGGGAGCTTGATCATTCAGTGACTTGAAGGCAAGGAGGAGAATTTTGTAGTCAATGCGTGATTGAACTGGGAGCCAATGTAAAATAGCTTTGTGGAGGTCTTCTGCAATCTGAATCACTTCAATCAAACTTTCTTCAGACAGTTCATTCTTTAGAACCCTGCGTAAATCGCTCACACCCCATTTCCAACTGAGATAAGATTTTTCAAACAAGTTCGATGAGTCTGGCGCAGCAGCACCAGACTCGGCTTCAGTTTTTGCAGCTTTCTTGCGTTCTGTCTTCTCTAATTCTTCTTTGTACTGCTTCATTTTGTCTGTTAATTTAATGTTCCATCTTGGGCGTGAATCCATCTTGGTTATCAGTTCTAGTGATGGGTTCACTTAACAGTTTTAGTGTTGATAGACCATAGACCGTAAACTGTGAACTGGAGACCATAGACCATGGGCTGTTAGCCGTAGAACGTTGACTGTAGATGTTCAGCGAACCCCATGAACTTCGACTTGGCAGCCTCAAGTTTGACTGTCAACGCCATTCATGCCATACAGCCATAAGAAGCACTGCTGAGATGTTGTTACTGACTTTAATCTTCTCACCGTCAAACTGAAACAAAGAAAATGCAAAACCCATTCAAGTCTAACTTAACTTACATTTGTGTGTGATTTGTTGAAAGAAAAAATAAAATAAAACTAAGATAATAACTTGTTTTGTGTTTGTTTTCTCCCATAAGAAACAAAATAATATTCCTTGAATAAGCACAACACAAAGAAATGGTGTATCATCTCTTCACTTTCAATACACACAGGTCAAACAAACTAAATGTCTTTGTCTTCAACAAAAAAACCTCAATTGTCGCAAAAATAATGTTCTTAGCTCAGTCTCATTCACACACGATCGTTCCACATGTGTCATACACAAATAAAAAGACTTAAAAACAACAAACAATTACCAATGCCTTTGAGACTTGAGTCTGAAAAGTGATGCAGCTGAATCTTCGCAACGGTTCCAAAGCTTGTGGGATAGTAGCATCTGGGAATGGACAACTTGTCCAAGTTGTGAGAGTCATCTGTCCAAGCATTCCACTGAGAAAGAATCTCCTTTGGGACGGGATCGTCCCATTTTGTTCCTTTCTGACAAATGTTTTGAAGAATGCGCTTGCCCGTCAAGACAAAGGGGGCGATCAGTCCCATGGGGTCATACAGAGAGGCAACAGTAGCCAGGATACCACGGCGTGTGGATGGGCGATTCCCCGAAGAGAAAGAGAAGTGGAAAGTGTCACTTTCTACGGACCACTGCATGCCTAAAGCTCTCTGGGTGAGTGTGCCATCAAAGTTCAGGTCCAGAGCCAGGGTGCCCTCAGCACGCTCAGATGCGGGTATCGAGTTCATCACTTGTTGACCGTTTGACATGAGCTTGTGCAGTCTAAGACCTCCTCTGCCACAGAGCTCTGTGGCTTCCTTGACGAGGTTGATTGCTTCTTCATCAGTTGGGTGGCTGGACAATCCGTCATCCACGTAAAAGTCTTCTTCGACAAATTTGGACGTTTCTGGGTAGTCAACACGATTCTCCTTGGCCAGGTGCTTGAGTGCGAAGTTGGCACATCCTGGAGAAGAGGCTGCCCCGAACAAATGAACCTTCATCGTGTAGATCTGTACTTCTTTTGAAGGATCACAGTCTTTCCACCACAGGAATCTCAGGAAGTCATGATGCTCCTCTGCCACTCGAAATTGGTGAAACATCTTTTCCACATCGCAAGTGACAGCGACGGGGTAACGTCGAAACCTGCAGAGAATGCCCACAAGGTTGTTGATGAGATTTGGACCAACCAGAAGATGATCGTTGAGGCTGGTGTTCTTGAACTTGGCTGAGCAGTCAAAGACGACCCGAAGCTTCCTTTTCTGTGGATGATAGACTCCATGGTGTGGAATATACCATTCCTGTCCTTCCTT
>JAGGCT020000233.1:0-2500 GCA_017654935.2 Phymorhynchus buccinoides | reverse complement strand
AGGATCACAGTCTTTCCACCACAGGAATCTCAGGAAGTCATGATGCTCCTCTGCCACTCGAAATTGGTGAAACATCTTTTCCACATCGCAAGTGACAGCGACGGGGTAACGTCGAAACCTGCAGAGAATGCCCACAAGGTTGTTGATGAGATTTGGACCAACCAGAAGATGATCGTTGAGGCTGGTGTTCTTGAACTTGGCTGAGCAGTCAAAGACGACCCGAAGCTTCCTTTTCTGTGGATGATAGACTCCATGGTGTGGAATATACCATTCCTGTCCTTCCTTGTGTTCATGCGTTTCCTCAGCATCACCCCTCTCAAGGATGGTCCTCATGAAAAGACAGTACTCCTTGTGGTAATCCTCATCTTTCTGTAGCTTTTTCTTGAGATGCTCCAACCGCTTAGAAGCCACCTCGTAGTTGTTCGGTAGATTTGGTGTGCTCTGCTTTGTTTGTTGCTTGAAGGGAAGTGGCATTACGTAGTGCCCGTCTTCGTCCTTTCGAATGGATTCTTCCAAAGTTCGGACGAACCTGATGTCGTCTTGTGATGTCTTCTGATCTTCCTTGTCATTTTGAAAGTCTGTTTCCAAGATGCGGCATGCATCCGTTGGGCTAAGAAGGGGGGACTCCTTTGCGGTGATGCGATTGCAGATGCTTTCGCTTTTGAGGAGACACGATGATGCAGTTGTAGACGTTTGACCAATGATGCCCCAGCCAAGATCAGTTCGCACAGCAAATGGCTGCAAGTCACCGCCTACAATGTACTCCCTTGGCAAGAAGGCATGCGAACAGTTAAATCCGATCAGGACACCAGGTTCACAGTCAAGCAAAGGGGGTATCTCACCTGCAATTTGATGCAGATGACTCCAGTCTTTGGCTGTTTCACAAGTGGGGATATTGTCTGTCTTGAGAGGAATGTGGTCAATGGTGTAAGAAGGTGGTAGGTGAACATACATGTTGTCATTGTAACTTCGAACTCGTAGGTCAGTGATTCTTTCGCAAATAATGTCTGGCTTTCTTCCTTCCTGTATGGTCTCAATTTTGAGACGCGTCGGTTCTGAGTTGGTTGAAGACAAGTTGAGCCGTTTCAGAGTGGATTGGTCCACAAAGGTGGTGTCACTCTGTGAATCTATCAGCGCATACACGAGCACTTCGGTTTGGGGGTCCTGTTTAGTTGACAGCCACACAGGTAACGTCATCGAAGTGCATGAAGTTGACGATGAGTTGCTGTTACTGATCTTGCTTGAGATGGCCCTTGCTGAGTTGATAACCGCTTCTTCCCCTTGTGTCTTGTCCTTGAAGTTTTCATCATGTAAGCAGCTTGGATGTTTCAATTGGCACACCTTGCAAGTGTGAGGCCATTTGCAGTTCTTTTAGAAATGTCCCAAGCGCAGGCACTTGAAGCATCTTTTTTCCTGTTTGACAAACTGTTTGCGAAGATCCAGCGTTTCCTTTGCAAAGGCTGGACAGTTGGAAAGGTAGTGGTCCTTGGCATCGCAAAAGGCACATCTTTTTGTTTTGTCCGAAGTTTGGGGAGCCTCAGGTGTCGCAGCGTTTGTAGTCATCACAACACAGTTTGTTTTGGGGTTGCGGTCTCCTTTTGGCTCCTTTCCTTTGCAATCTCCTCTCAAGGCCTGAAGAGAGCAAACGGGTCTGGTTGCAATTCTTGCTTGCATTGTTAAGAAACTGGCGAATTTGTGGAAGTCTGGATATTCTAGACCTTTCTCATCATGATCTGCCACGACGTTTCCCCACTTTGTTATCAACCAGTCAGGCAGCTTTTCAAGAAGCTTTCTGTTCTCTTCGACGTCGTCCAGATGTTTGAGTCCATGGATTTGAGCGCTGGCTTGGTCAATGGCATTGAGAAAATCTGAGAGTTTCCTGATTTCTTTGTAGTCTTTGGGACCAAGTCTTGGCCAGGTGGACAGCCTTTGTCGGAAAGCAGAAAGAATGATGGTGGGATGGCCATAACGATCGTTCAGCACGGCCCATGCTTCCTCGTAGGCAGCTTCATCTGATCTGTAAAACATGCCGTCAATGCACTCTGCTGCTTCTCCTGCAACGTTGGCGAGTTTGTCTCCAACTTTGATGGACTTGCTGCCGACGAGACTTTCAAAGGACCGCTTCCATTTGATGAATTGCAGGGGGTCGCCTGAAAACTTTGGGGGTTCGTAAGTAGGCAGTCTGGTGTTTGCGATTGTTTCACGTAATGCTTGACCTAAGGCCGCACTGTCTTCTGACCCTTGACATTGATGATTCCTTTCATGCTGTTGAGGCTGGAATTCATTTGCGTTGAAGTTGAGGTTTGACTGAGGACTGTCATTTGAGGAGCGCAGCTCTTCATCGCATGCTGCAATCACTGCCTTTGAAACACTGATCTCTTTCTCAGCTTCAAGTTGCTTCAGTTGTGACTCAAGGTGTGATTTCTGTTTGAGGGCTTCAAGTTCCACTTTCTGTGTCGTGAGTTTTATAGCTGCATCGGACCTCATGCTGGCTAGTTTT
>JAGGCT020002338.1:0-25000 GCA_017654935.2 Phymorhynchus buccinoides | reverse complement strand
CTGACGCGACATTTCAGCACCCAGACAGAAGCTGCTAAACGTAAGTACACACAAAGATGAGTATACGAAAGAAAACAAAGGAAGGGGGCAGAGGGAGTGAGGTGCGGAGGAGAGGGTAGTGGGGGTGGGCTTGAAGAGCAGGTGGCGTTTGGCGCGTGCCGCAGGAGGGGAGGATCAAAAGGATTAGCCGCCCGGCACGCGCCAACACAACGAAAAGGTGGGGGGGGGGGGGGAGGGGGGGGGGGGGGAGAGAGGAGAGGGGGTGACTTGGAGGTCGGTGGGATGGGCAAAACTTTTGGCAGTTCTGAGGTCAGTTCTGAAAGTGTTGGCTACCAGTTGAAACAAAGCAAATCCACATTGATAGTACAGTATTATCAAATTTGCAATGCATCTATATTAAGGTCAACTGAAAGCGTTGGCTACCGAAACAAAGCAGTTCAACGTTAAAAGCATAACAAGCGAGATAAACGTATAGTCCTTTGCACAGAGAGAGAGAGAGAGAGAGAGAGAGAGAGAGAGAGAGAGAGAGAGAGAGAGAGAGAGAGAGAGAGAGAGAGAGTATTATAAGGATTTTCTTAAACATTCAGCCAAGGATTTCCCCAAACCCAGCACTAAACCTAACCCATTACTCCCTTTCCTCTTCTACCTTCCCACCCAAACCTTGTCCATCCCCCCTCCTGTCCCACACTTCTAGTGTTCTTTCTTTCCAGAAAACTGGACCAGACGGACAGCTGTCCAGTCCCAACAAACGTGCTATAATATAGGACCAACTTTTTTTCTCGTTGAAAAAAATAAATTTAAAAAAAGCTACTGAAAAAGCACAATGAAAAGAACAAACGTGATATGACCCCTCCACTTCTGTACTCCTCAGTTCCCCCTCCGATCCCCCTCACTTCATTTCCTCTGATCTTCTCTCTACCCCCCTCCCTTCCTCCAGCCCCCAGCCCCCCCCCCCCCCCTCCCACAAGCCAGCCAAGCGAAAGAAGCTACTGGGTGATCAGAGGTTGAAGCGATCGCTGAGTCGAAGTGGGGCACGCGAGCGAGGTTATATAAAAGGGGCTGCTGGCAGACCCCGGACCGTAGAACGAACCAAGCACACATGAAAAAGTGAGCGAGTGAGCAAGCATACCACTCTGATACCACTACCACGACTACTACCACGACTACTACTACTCCTACAACTGTAGCTAGCTAGCTACTCCTACACCTGGGATAATCCAGACCGAGAAAAGAGAGACACGCCTTCTTACGTCCACCTGTTGTCCAGCTCTCTGTAGAGTTTCTTGGCGCATCCATAATAATTAACCCTTCATCTTTTCCCTAAGACGAGCCTGTAGGAAGGAGCAAGAGTATTGAGAGTAAAAGTATACACGCGTACGAACGCGTGTGTGAACGTTTCTTTCGGGTTAGGAACAATTAACGGCCAGAGGCAGTTGCTAGTGCTGTGTTGCTGGCATCCTGTCAAAATTGGAAGGAAAAAAACAAATTAGGTTCCAGAGAAGACTGACGAAAAGCATATGAAGGAAAAGAAGGAAGGAGAGTGCATTGTTAGAACATAACAGTAACAAGTGGTGATGATGACTAAGGGGGGATCGACTGACTATGAAGTCCAGCGGTTATTCTGCAGAGTTCTCTCCTGATGGACTATGATGAAGGGGGAACTTCAGTGCGCTCAGGCTGCTGACTGACAGGTGAGTTTCCACTTTTGGTCTATTTCGGGGATGGGGGGTGGGATGGTAATTACTCTCTCTCTCTCTCTCTCTCTCTCTCTCTCTCTCTCTCTCTCTCTCTCTCTCCCCCTACCCCTCCCTCCCTCCCTCCCTCCCTGTATTGATAAACAAATAATTATTCTGCCATTTAACATAGTTAATTACCCACCACTTCTTTCTCCCTCACTCTCTCCATTCCTGAAGTCCTCTCTCTCTCCCTCTCCCCTCCCACTGTTCCCTTTGACATGGGCAGATGGCCTGGTTCATTAAAACATTGTTCATTGTGTTCTCTCTCTCTCTCTCTCTCTCTCTCTCTCTCTCTCTCTCTCTCTCTCTCTCTCTCTCTCTCTCTCAATCTCCCCAACACCTTATTTCTATGCATTTGTGTTGTTGTGTATAACAGAAAACACGTCAAGAGGACACCTAAGCAATGTGTTCACCAGGGACGGTATTCATGTCGAGATAGCATGAGACTTAGCATGATGCTAACTTAGAAGCTCTTCCAATGTCCTATAGGATTTAATAGGACTTTTGGAAGAGCTTCTAAGTTAGCATCATGCTAAGTCTCATGCTATCTCAGCATCATGCTAAGTCTCATGCTATCTCGACATGAATACCGTCCCTGGGCCTGTATTCACGTTGAGATAGCATGAGACTTAGCATGTTGCTAACTTAGAAGCTCTTCCAATGTCCTATAGGATTTAATAGGACTTTTGGAAGAGCTTCTAAGTTAGCATCATGCTAAGTCTCATGCTATCTCAACGTGAATACAGGCCCTGATTGAGTGATCTCGCTTTGGCTGCAGTTGCGATTATTAGCATACTAATAACTATTATAATTTGAGGATTGGATCAATAACCGTAAACGAAAAAAGATTTATTTAATGCTACGAGACCACATCACTATCTCAATCAATAATTCCAACATCAAATGCATAAGCATTCTATTGTTTATTTAAATAATAGTGAATTCGTATTACATGCCTGTATTATCATGTTCATGTGTGTTTTGTATATGCGTTGGATCTGTAAGGCGCTTTGAGCTGTTGTCAGGATACTGCGCCATATAAATGCTATTAATTATAATATTAAGTAGCATAAAGCCAAACACATTTTCCTTATTGAACCTCTCCACTCCTTGCCTCAAACATTCGATCTCCTATCTGCACACCCATCTCGCATTGTGTTTCTGAAGAAAACAAAACAACCCAACTCAATCCATTATCAATATATTTTTCTGCCTCCCCTCCCACACACACACTCCTCCCCTCCCCACCCCACCCCCCCTCTTTACTCTGTAATCCTCTGCAGGCAGATGACTCACACCCTGATTGCTGCATTGCAGCCTGGGCATCTCAGTTTGTGTGTCCATTTAAATCACCCCACCTCACCCACCCCACCCCCAACTCCTTACCCTGTCCGCCCTCCGTCCTTGTCATTTGCCAGCAATGGCTTTTTATATTTGTGTTCCGACGCTTTCCGGCGTCTCAAATGTCCAAAAATAATAAAATTGTTTGTCATTGATATTTTGGCCTGTATCATTTACACGATAATACACAATAGCGTGTGTCTACAAAGAAGCAATGAACATGTAGATAAAGAACAGATATTTTACTATTGCGCACCTGTGTTTTAATTCAGTGTGTGTGTGTGTGTGAGAGAGAGAGAGAGAGAGAGAGAGAGAGAGAGAGAGAGGAGAGAGAGACAGACAGACAGACAGACAGAGAGAGAGAGAGAGAGAGAGAGAGAGAGAGAGAGAGAGAGAGAGAGAGAGAGAGAGAGAGAGAGAGAGAGAGACGCAGAAAACAGGGAAAGTCAGGGTGAACCCTGTTAGAAAGGTTGTTGGGATGGGGGAGGGGAGAATGGGGGGAGGTTGCAGAATGCACAAACTACATCACACACGCGCGCACACACACAGCACCCTCACCACCACCCCACCACTTTTCGATCAATATAATGTCCCCAGCTCCACACACGCCAACAACGGTCGGTCACCCTGCCACGAGACACTCTCTCTCTCTCTCTCTCTCTCTCTCTCTCTCTCTCTCTCTCTCTCTCTCTCTCTCTCTCTCTCTCTCTCTCTCTCTCACACACACACACAGAGAAGGAAAAACAAGAAGCTCTTGAGGAGTTGATGGTATTAGTAACATGACTTTCCAGTTACTACCCACTAGTACCATCAAGGTAGAAAAGGGAAAACGGATGGAACGGAGTAAAGCATAAAAAAGAGAGAGATTAAGTGGGATTGGTCTAAAGGGAGGGGTGTAGTGGGGGTGGGGGGGGGGGGGTACGGGGATTCATCTCTTGTTGCTAGCCAGATTCAAACGTTGCCGTTTGTTTTCCTAACGGGTGTGTATTAGTGCAAACACCGAGAAATTCATTTTAACCTAACAAATACGCTCTTTTTTTCTGCTACAACTCTCTTTGAAACAAGTGGTTTTTGAAGTTGGAGAAACTCGTGCAGTATAGCTCAAACTGACAAACGTGGCTGTGTGTCTGTGCACGTGTGCGTGGTGAGAGTAAGGGTGGAAGGGAGAAGGGTGGAAAAGAGCCAACAAGAAGAGGAAGCCGTATTTATTTCGTTTGAAGAGCTTTTTTTTCCGTTTCCCCCCTTTTCTGCACTTATTTTTCAATAATTATAGGTTCTGAATTTCATGCAGTTTAAGTCAACTTTAACTTCCAGAGAGCCGTGCAAGAGTGCCTGAAAGTGAGTTTTGTTGGCAGTGTGCATGTGTGTGTGCATGTGTGTGTATGTGTGCATGTATGTGCGCGAGTGTGTGCATGTATGCTGCTCTTTACCAGACCAGATATGCAACTTTTTTTGTTATTTTCTTTTTTTGTTTTAAACCGATACATCATTATGTTGTTGCATGAAAGAAAAGGAGAGACGAATTATATTGGGGGGGGGGAGAGAGATACAATCTTGAACCAACTTTGTTTGCGCGTGTCTTGGAATACAACTTTTTTGTTTTGTTCAGTAAGATAAAACTTTAGAGATGGACCATGGTGAAAGGGAGATTGATTGTCAGAACAGGACAGACCGGGCAAGGTTTCTGAAAGGCAAACAGATACAAAGTTAAGGGGAAGACAAACACAGATAAGCAAAGGGTAGCTTACAACCTGAGCCCCGTTAAACACAGATAAGCAAGATGCACCTGTTTAGGCAAAGAGGGCAGAGAGGCCAGGTAAAACGGACAGGTAGGCAGAGTTGCTGAAATCATCAGTAGTCTGTGGGTCCAACAAGACGTTCAATGCTGCACTTGGTCATCTCCAAATATGGAAAGTGACGCCATTCGCGTGACAATGTCGGTTTTCAGCGAAACTTTAAAATGTGTATCTTTTAACCATTCAATCTGAAACTAAAACTGACTAGCCCTAACCCTAACCCAAACCTTAAACCGTCAAATACACAAAAAATAAAACTTTACTAAAACTTCAGTGTTCTGTGTTTGGAGATGACCAAGTGCAGTCTTGAACGCCTAGTGTGGGTCCATGACATTAATAGGTTTGGGTTAGGCTGGGCCCTTTACTGAAAATAATGGCTGTTATTGTTAGTTGACAGTAGCCTGTAGTCTAGTAGGGGGGGGGGGGGGGGGGGGGGGGGGGGGGGGGGGGGGGGGGGGGGGGGGGGGGGGGGGGGGGGGGGGGGGGGGGGGGGGGGGGGGGTAAGATGTGACCTGTGCAATAAATGACTGTTTAGGGCGATGGAAAACCACAGCAGGGTTTAATCTTTTGTGGAAGACAATGGCAATCTGTGTGGCTGTTACAACAATCCCTTTATTTTGAGTTTGTCTGATAACTCTCTCTCTCTCCAGGTAGCCATGCAGCCCCAACCTGACAGGACAGGAAAATCTTGCCTTGTATCATCTACCTTTCCCACATTCTCCCCAATGAATTCTACCACAATCAATCTCATTTGTCTCCTGTCACTCAGTTCCACAGGGCATTAACTAATTCATACTCACCCAACCACAAACATTACTATTCAAGCTCGATGTATTTAAAGCTACAGGTCTGAAATGCCTTTTCCTAGAACTGACAATCTGGGTTACTACCTTTGATGGGTATAGACACGATGCTCGATACTTTAAAAAAAATGTGATTTGGGGAACTGATGAAATTAGTTTTATCTAGTGCTCAGCATAGTAGCATCCTTTCCACAAGTTTGTCTTTTTCCAGTCAGCTCAAATGAACTCTCTTCTCATACTCTGCTCCACCCATACCCTCTCTCTCTCTCTCTCTCTCTCTCTCTCTCTCTGTCACAGCGTGTGCACATATCAAACTAAACAGTGAGCTTTACCCTCTGTTCTGATCCCCAGGGGAACAGAGCGACAGCCCAGGAACAGAGGACACACACAGACACTGTCAAACTCCTCCCATGCAGGACTTGTGAATCTGCGTGCTCCACCACCAAGCTCAGGAGTCAGACCCGCACCACTGAACCACCGATCATCATGCATCAAGAGGCATCCCCACCCTTCCATTCCATCATCCTCATCATCGCTTCTGTCTTGTCTGTGCTCATCGCCATGGTCAATGGTAAGAATATTATTGGATATTTTCTCACAATGTTTTCTTGATCCATACAGAATTTTACTGACTAGAAGACGACATCTTTTGCTTCCTGATTGGGACCCTTGCCACTTATAAGAATTATCATATGACTTACAGTTTACAAAGTAACTATGTACTGCAAAATCGGACTGCGAAGAATGACAATTGACATGCAGCCTATTTCATGTACCAAGCATATTTGTTGAGTACAGATCATAAGCCTCAGTTTGTCATACAAGTTCTATGATTTTTGCTTTTACAGTTAAAACTGCTTGTGAAATTCATATAAACCATTTGTACTGCAAAGCGCCGTAACCTGCACAATAAGGCCGGGTTTACATTAGACACATAAGTTCAGTACGGAAAACCCTAAATAAGTGGAGGAAAGAAGGATAAAAGTGTACGCATATAGGGGAAATTCGGACACGTGCGCAAATATTTTCCCTTCTTTGTTTCACTTATTTATGGATTGCACACGGGTTTCCGCATGGAATATCCGCTTATGTGTGTACACGGCCTAACAGCGTTTCTTTGTTCGCTTTCGCTTTTCCCATTCCGCATTTCCCCTTGACTTTTCAGGCGACGTCCTGACAGCCTGCTACGACGGCAGCAACAAGACCATCGACATCCACTGCGGCCGCGGGGCCATGGTTCGCATCCTCAAGACCTTCTACGGCTACAGCGCGCGCGGGGACTGCCGGTACTCCCCCAGGGGCGGCGAAGGGGGGGAGGAGGAGGAGGAGGAGGAGGACTGCACGAGGCTGGAGCACGAGGGGCACGAGTGTGTGGGCCACTCCTTTTGTCAGATCCCCCTGAGGGGGGTGGAGGAGGGCGGGGTGCTCCTGCCCCACTGCCAGCGCCGCTCCAACTACTACCAAGTGGAGTACGAGTGTGTGCCCAGTGAGTACAAATGTGGGCTGGCTGTCTTGGAATTTAGTCACCAGCCTCTTTTTTTGTTTGTTTTTTGCATTGAACATTTTCACTGAGAAGTCAACATTCTGCCATTTGGGGGAAAGGGATATTATAAAAAAGTGTTAGGGTCGGACTAGGATTGTTTTCATGAAAACTGAAAGAAGCAGACTTTGAGACTGAGGGTCGTAAACATGAGGAGGGGTGTGTGTGTGTGTGACTAAAGTACAAGATTTGACACATTTTGTGTTGCTTTGGTACCTGTTTGTTTGCTTGTTTCAGTGTTCTCTCTCTCTCTCTCTCTCTCTCTCTCTCTTCACTGTACATGTCCCCATGTGGATAGGCCGGAGGCCTCACATTAAAAATCCAGTGTTCCAGTTCTCTCTCTCTCTCTCTCTCTCTCTCTCCTCGCTCTCTCTCTCTCTTTGTGCTCTCTCCCTCTCTCTCTCTCTCTCTCTCTCTCTGTGCATACCCACAACCATTATGATCAAGCTATCTTCCCCCAATCCTACCACCTACACACACTCTCTCTCTCTCTCTCTCTCTCTCTCTCTCTCTCTCTCCCCTCCCCCCCCCCCACCCCCCCTGTCGCTAATTACATTTTCATCATTTGCAATGCATGTTGCGCAGGGTGGTCGTTGACAGCTAGATAGCGCTATCTGACACAGTCTGCAGTGGCTGCCAACAGATAAAAAAGAAAGATGGCAGTTGGAATTAAAAAGAAGACAGAAAAAGAAAATGCATAAAACAGATTCCTTCATTCCACCGTCCTCAACCAATCTCTTTGCTCTTCTTGGCAACGCTGGGGCAACTACAACACCTGCTTTACTTACTTTTTACTAATAATAGTGGTGACTTTTAGCATCAAAAGACGACCATGTATTCATGTGGTTCTTGTAACCAACAGTAACCTCGTAAAAACATGTTCCTTGGACCCTTAAAACTACCAAGAAAAACAGCAGCAAAACACACCCGCACGCACACACACATTCCCATGGATCCCTAAACAGGCAGACGCAAAATTGATCATTGCTACCTTTGATCTCTGACAAATCTATCCAAGCAAAAGCAACAAATAAAATAAAGAACCCCCCTCCTCCCCCCATTCACCCCCCCCCCCCCCCCCTTCTCTCCTTTTCCTTTCAATGTTTTAGCATGGTGCTAAGGAAGAAAAAGTACTATTTTACAAACTTCAGAAGATGAGTCTGATAGTTCACTCTTTTCCAGATTGAGACTCCTGCGCTTTATTAATATATGACTCCTCATAATGTCAGAAACTGTTATAACAAAATCAAAATTGTAAAATTTGGGCGGTGCACATTCTATTATACGCCTTACGAGTGTGTACAATATGGTGGTAACTTTATTCCATTTTCTTCTGACGTCTGAAGGGGACCATAGAAATGAGAGGCAGGTCTGGCAGGTCTTGATGGGAATGACCTGGCTGGCACAGGGCCATAACCCCTGTTGTTTGCAAACACCAGTACAGTCAGCAGCCTCAGAGAAGGGAAGAATTCTACTATAACGGTAGTATTAGGACAGGGCTCCTTTATTATCACACTCACAAGTTTCATCCTATGTGTGTGGTTATAGGCCCTTGAGAAAAAAAGCTGAGCCGAACAGAGCATTGTGGGTAGATCACAGTAGAGAAAGAGTAGAGAAGAAGTAGAGAAAGAGTAGAGAAGAAATAGAGAGAAGTAGAGCTGGCTAAGTAGAGCAAGGGAAGGGTAGAACTGAGAAGGCAGAGCAAAGTGAAATACATGTATGGTCGACCATTCTCTTGCATCATTGTACATTTGTATGTGCGCATACACACACACACACACTTGGCCACATACACAAATACATACATACTGTTTCTTTCTCACAAAACCAGTCTACAGTAAGTGCACATACAAAAACATGTAGAAACTGATGTATATTCAAGGGGCTTGCAAAATAGCTCTGCGTAGATTTACAAGATAAAACGCACACAAATGAATACACTTATGAACACACACACACACACACACACACACACACACACACACACACACACACACACACTGCCACAACCATTAAATTAAACCCCTTCCCCTACTTTTACTTGTCATGACCATCTTCATCTCGTCAAAACAACAATAACAGCCATTGAGCACACACTTGAAGAAGAGCGAGCCAGAGAGAGAGAGGGGAGGGAGGGGGGGGGGGGGGGGGGGAGAGAATCAGCCGATGTCTACTTGTCTACTACGTCACTACAGAAAAAACACCAAACTACACACTCTCTGACGTCACAGAACAGCTGAGAGCTCTTTTGGCACCACCTCTGGAAGAATAAAAATGAAAACAAAAGCAAAAACAAAAAAGCAATAAAAATAGCTTCTGAAAAAACCCAGCAAAACTATAAACACAACTAGTTCCCTCTCACCTTCCTAAATAGGTATGCACACACGCACACACACACACACACATGCACGCACACGCACGCACACACAGACACTGGCACACACACACACGCACACACGCGCGTGCACACACACACACACTGGCACAATCTCGCACACACAAACTTGCATGCGGAAGCTGGCAAAGGCAGAAGGATGGGAATTTGCGCACTGTCATAGATTGCATGTACTAGAAGCATGCTGGCAAGAAGAGATCAGAGGAGAAAAGAAGCAAAAAGGAAACTAGGGTGATGGGGATGGTTTGGGGAGCAGGTAGGGGCAGGATGATTGGGGGGTTAGGGGCACAGAGGTTAAAAATAGGTAGGGGCAAGAGTGATTTTTGACACACACAAAAGAAAGAAGGGCAGGAGGAACCAATGGTTGCCAGGTCACACCGTTGTGTACATTCACATAATCTCACTCACTCACTCACTTTTCATGTTTTCTATGTTTTGTGTTCCTGTAAATCTCTCTCTCTCTCTCTCTCTCTCTCTCTCTCTCTCTCTCTCTCTCTCTCTCTACCAGATTTCCACTAGGTATTAGGTACTTTATAGTCACAGAGGCATCTCTGTGAAATTCGGGTTGCTCCCACCTGGAGAGCGCGTCGCAGCCAGAGGTGCGCCACCTATATTTTTTTTTGCAGTCTGGGGGGGGGGGGGGTTAGGAAATTTTGACCAAATGACAACTTTTTCGTTGCCACTGGGTTTATTTAACGTGTGCTAAGTGCATGGGCACATGGGACCTCGGTTTATCGTCTCATCCGAAAGACTCCACATTCAGACCGTAAGGCCTAGTGCAAAGTGAGAAAAAAAATCCCCTGTACCCAGGTTCAAACTCGGGTTTACTTGACACAAAGCGAACGCGTTACCACTGTGCCACTCTACACTACATACAAAGCTTTGCCAGTCCCCATAAATATCATGCCTTATAAGTATCTCTGTGTGTGTGTGTGTGTGTGTGCGCGTGCGTGCGCGTCGCAGAGGCGGAGGTGCACGACATCTGCAGCATCGGGCAGCTGAAGGGCCAGCGGGGGCACATCGCCACGCCCCAGTACCCCTTCCCCTTCGGCCGCCGCCTCACCTGCAACGTCACCATCGTGGTGGCGCCCTCGCAGAAGCTGCGCCTCAACATCATCGGCATGGAGCTGCGCGCGCAGGGCAAGACTGACTGCGCCGACTGGCTGTACTTCAACGACAAGTTCCACAGCCTGACGCTGTGCGGGCGGCGCTCCAACATCTGGTACACCATGCACTCCAACTTCCTGCACATCGAGCTCCAGTCGGGGCACTACTCGTCCAGCCAGGGATTCTGGCTCTACTACGAAGGTGAGTGAACTTGATATTGGTATTTCTGGTACTTGATAGTCACAGAGGCGTCTCTGTGAAATTCGGGTTGCTCCCACCTACCTGGAGAGAGCTCCAGTCGGGGCACAGTACTTGTCCAGCCAGGGATTCTGGCTCTACTGCGAAGGTGAGTGAACTTGATGTGTGGCGTGGTATTTGGGGGTACTTGGTGGTCACAGAGGCGTCTCTGTGAAATTCGGGTTGCTCCCACCTACCTGGAGAGTGCGTCTTTTAAAAGAAAAATTTGCAAGCGATTTTTGTGTGACTGATGAGAAAGGGAAGGGAAGGGGGTAAACATAAGGAAAGGAAAGAGTGTGGGTTGTCAAAACTCTCTCTCTCTCTCTCTCTCTCTCTCTCTCTCTCTCTCTCTCTCTCTCTCTCTCTCTCATTAGAAGCTATTATTAAGCTTATGCAGATTATCCTCATTATTAAACATTCCAAGTTTCTCTCTGAACAAACAAGCAAACAACAAAGAAATGAGAAACTTCAAGATGAAGCTGGACATCAGATCATGTTCAGAGAAGACGTCACCCCATCCATTCCACTCAAACCTCTGTACGAATGCATGAGTGTATACCAACGTGAAACACTTGACAGCATCAGGTCTTTTTACGAAACATCTTAGCATCAACAGTATCTAATCACATCAGACCAGAACCTTAAAGGAGAATTATTTCTTCTTTCTTTTTCTAGATCCAGCTACACAATGAGGCGTTATACTACTCCTTGCTGACACAGAAAGGCAATAAATGTAGGCCCGAACTGCCAATGCCCCCTGGTGATGAGTCAGGAACAGATAATTTTCAGTGGCTATAAACTACTACTTCATGACAGGCAAGGGCGATAATCTTAAGTAGGGGGCGTTCGCATCTCAGGTCACGAGAAAGGGGCAGAGAATTTTCGGTATAAAGCCTCATTTAGCCACACACCGACTAAACTGTGCTGTTCCCTTTTTCCAGCGGACCCCCTCTTACCCACCACGCCCCCGAGCCCTCCCCTGCTGGACACCACGGTCAAGGAGGACAACAGGCAGCCCGGGGGTGGGGGTAGGGGTTCCATTCTGCTGACCTCCCTCAGTCCCCGGCGAGGGCAGGCCCCTCGGGTCACCACCCCCATCCCCATCTCGTGGGAGAACCAGGACAGCTCCAAGCCTCGAGGGACCAAGTCCCTGCCTTTTGGTGAGTCAATGGAACTACAGCTTCATACTTTATAAGTTAAAGCTTCATTGGAACAGTTGGGGGGGGGGGGGGGGGGGGAGAAGCTGGGCGAGACAGGGTCTTGGGATTTTTTTTTGTTTTTTGGGGGGTGGGGGAAGTACTTGTCTTTACTGCTCTATACTATACTTAGTCTTTCTTTTGCATGGCTTTTGCCTGTCTATGCATTAATTTCTAAATCATTTTGTTTTTGGAATCGCTTAGTTTTCTTTCCTATATCTCTCTTTAAGAGAGAGAGAGTGTGTGTGAGTGTGTGTGTGTGTGTGTGTGTGTGTGTGTGTGTGTGTGTGTGTGTGTGTGTGTGCATACACATGCGTGCGTGCATGCATGCCTGAACATGCGAGAGGGCAGACATACATGAAATATTCCGACCCGGTTACCCCTTACACAAGCTATTATGAATAGCATGGACAGCTTAAATATGTAGCCTTGGCGTGAAATGTTTGTCCTACGTTTAATTGAAAACGCATATCAGTCAAGAATTCCAGAACATTATTACGAATTCTGAAGTGTAGCAGAGATGGACCGAAATTGTGTAGAATGCTAACTCATAATGTGTAGAGTAACCAGGTCTGTCTAAGAGATGATGAAGAGGTGAAATGAAAACCGTCAATAAATTAACGATGGTTCCTTGTTTGTTTCAGCAGCCATAGCTGGAGGGGTGATAGGCACGCTGTCTCTCGTCCTCATTGTGCTCCTCATGCTGCTGCTCATCAAGTGGTGAGTACCAATCCACACACAGTTAAACTGCTGTACCGTATTTCATAAGGCGCATCATATTATGAGGTGCACACCCCACAATTTTACTTAAAATTCTGATTTCGTTATAACAGATTCTCATTACCGTATTTTTCGGATCATTAGGCGCTGCTGTGTATAAGGCGGATAGGGCAATTTTCAAGAAAAATCTGAAAAAATTACAGTGAAAGGTGCCCTCGTTTATAAGGCACCTCACAAAAGAAAGTCAAACTTTGAAGCCTGCATGCGTCCTGTAAACGCTTACCGACCGCCATTACTGCTGTCATAAATGAGAGTTGGCTCCCCTTTCAAATAATCGAACTTCTGTTTGAGCCGCTTCCTATGTTGTGTTTGGACAATTCTTCGCGAAAATTGCTAGAATTATGGCATTTTAAGCTCTACAACGATGCTTTTTACATCCAATGAAGGGTTATGGCATCTGTTTGGACGGTATCTCGGTATAATAGGGATTTTAATGTGAGTATTCATCGTATCGGTGACTCGTGACCACTTTCGATGTCTGACTCTCAGTAGACTGTACTGAACACGGCAATCGTTGCCTCTCTTCTCACGATTTTGTTCACTAATACTAGTAATAGGGCACCCTCGTTTATTAGGCGCATTATAGCCATATCATGAGGCACACGGGTCTAAGTCTGGGAAAACAGTATCACCTTATTATAGTCCATAAAATATGGTAGGTCATATTGATCCCTATCAACCATCAATACCCTTATTAATCATCCGTCAATCTGTCACATTCATAGACCCCGACTTCTTCAATGCATTATTAGATTTCACATCATCATGACAGCTAGTTTTCCTGTCAAAATGAAAAGTTGCCACAAAAAAACCCAAGCTCTTCCACTTCTAAGCCTCAAACTTTCGCTCACGTCATATTTATCCTCATCAACCATCAACACCCTTATTAATCATCTGTCAATCTCTCACATTCATAGACCCCGACTTCTTCAATGCATTATTAGATTTCACATAATCATGACAGCTAGTTTTCCTGTCAAAATGAAAAGTTGCCACAAAAAAACCCAAGCTCTTCCACTTCTAAGCCTCAATCATTTTCGCTCACGTCATATTTATCCTCATCAACCATCAACACCCTTATTAATCATCTGTCAATCTGTCACATTCATAGACCCCGACTTCTTCAATGCATTATTAGATTTCACATCATCATGGCAGCTAGTTTTCCCAGTCAGATTCATCTTGCTTTTGAATTAAATTCAAAGGATTAACCACACACACACACACACACACATATAAAAACAATTTTTAATTTACCCAAATGCAATGGTCCTGAATCTTTTGCAGATTACATGGGCTGGTTGCCTGCTTGTGAGTGATTAGAGAGCGAGTGTGAATGAACTGTATTTCAGCATCACTAATAACTTCAGTTCACCAACAATTACAAACCTGCCATTAACCCCTTGACTGCCAGAGAAAACTAAAGAAAAAATCATTGGGCAAATCATGCCATGAAAAAGACAACTGATAGAGCCAATTTGGCAAAATGGTCTGGGGATATTACTCTCTTGACTGAGTTAGAGCAAACGCCAGCATATCAGGGTTATTCCTCTTCATCTGATGACATAATCAGTGATGTCATCAGGTCAGTACGTAATACGTTGGTGGCAGTCAAGGGGTTAATTATAATGATTATGATGAACACTTTGTCCACACCTTCACAGAACAAAATAAATCGAGGGCTTAGAGCAGAATGGTTGCATCTTGAGTTTGGGGTGATTTTGACTTTATATCAAAAGATTTTTTTTTAAAGATGCTCTTTCATCTAAATAAAGTGTCTTTGATCAGTTTGATGAGTGATCAATATTGATCTTGATATTGATCAGAACAGAAAAGTACTAAGGGTAAACAGCCGAAAATGATTAGAGCAGAATAGTGGTATCTTCCTTTCCAAGCAAATATTTGTCCATTCCCCCAAGAACACTCAGTGCGGAAAGACAGTAACTTGTTTGCATGGCTCAGATGATTATATCTTGCCATGAGGCCCTTTCCCACAGCCAGAATCAGCTCTGTTTTCAGTTTTGTTCCTGGCGGAATAAAAGTATGCCTGGTATGAGATCTTCCGTCACTAGAGTTTTGGGTAGTTTGCTCTGGGAAAGAGAACACATCTGGTGTTTATGACTCTATACTGACCATTGTACTGTTAGTGTCAAAGAGACCTGCTGTATCCTGGGCTTGGCAGGTGTAGTTATTCTATGAAATAGACCAGAGCCTCGGAAATGGACACAGAAAAAAAAGCAGTTATGAAACACAGTCTCATAATGTCATTGAACAGCTGCTGAGTCCTGCAGAACCAAACACTTTCTCCAAGAAAGAACACACACACACACACATGCACGCACGCACGCACGCACGCACGCACGCGCGCACACACACACACACACACACACACACACACACACTGTGTCATATAAAACCTTGTATTGGTTTTAAAGGACAATAAACTTTGATTCTGATTCTGATTCTGATTCACTGTCTAATATCACAAGAAGTGGATAACACACACACACACACACACTGTCTAATATCACGAGAAGTGGATAGACGTTAAATGAAAGACACACACACACACACACACACACTTACACACACACAACACTGGTTTTAAGCTATTCTGAACACATACACATGTTTAATTTGATGTCAGTTCTGATTGGGTTTTTTTTTAAAAAGAAGAGCTAATTAATGTTTTATGAAAAGATATGTTGAAGCAAATAACAGGCTAACCAGGCTATATAGAGTAGAGAAAGGAAAGACAGATATGTTGAAGCAAATAACAGGCTAACCAGGCTATATAGAGTAGAGAAAGGAAAGACAGATATGTTGAAGCAAATAACAGGCTAACCAGGCTATATAGAGTAGAGAAAGGAAAGACAGATATGTTGAAGCAAATAACAGGCTAACCAGGCTATATGGAGTAGAGAAAGGAAAGACAGATATGTTGAAGCAAATAACAGGCTAACCAGGCTATATGGAGTAGAGAAAGGAAAGACAGATATGTTGAAGCAAATAACAGGCTAACCAGGCTATATGGAGTAGAGAAAGGAAAGACAGATATGTTGAAGCAAATAACAGGCTAACCAGGCTATATGGAGTAGAGAAAGGAAAGACAGATATGTTGAAGCAAATAACAGGCTAACCAGGCTATATGGAGTAGAGAAAGGAAAGACAGATATGTTGAAGCAAATAACAGGCTAACCAGGCTATATGGAGTAGAGAAAGGAAAGACAGATATTTTCTTTAGGTGAATTGTGATGTATTAAAAGATTCAAGTGTGCAATATAAGTCTTAGTTAACATCACTATTTATCACCATCATCATTAATAACTCTTATTTTATCTGTATTCATTATCAATAACATCCATTGTACTGAAAGAACACACTCACAGAGTCTGGAATGCTTCCTGTCTCTCGCACACTTTCTGTCTCAGTCTCCCCCCCCATCTCTCTCTCTCTCTCTCTGTTTCTCTTTCTTACACACGCACACACGCGCACGCGCACACACACACTCACACAAAGGCAACGGGTTGTTTTCAAATCGGTCAGGCCATTTAATTAAGGGTAGTGTTGATGAATGAATACTTGCTTGGCCTGGCCATCTGTCATAGTCACAGCTAGAGACAGTGCCCATATCAATGACCAGCTGCTGAACTCGCAGAGGATATGTGTCTTAAGCATTGGTCAAAGTTTAAAAAGGAATTGTTAATTCCCGCCATTACTGTAAATGTTGGAAACTTTTAAATGCATTTTCTGAAGAATTATGAAAAAATGAGATGCAACCCTTCTGCTCTAAGCCCTCGAAATGCTCTCTGCTCGCAGGCTGAAGGAGCGGCGCTACTTCAAGGACGAGAAGTTCCTGGAGATTCGGAATCCTGCCTTCCGCAGCAGTGGGGATTTCCATGATGCCAACATGGCCTACTACAACTGAACTACTCATCTCCCACGATGTTGCACCATCGTCATCACACCCTTTGTGCCTGCTGATCAACGCCGGTTCACATACTATGCCATGCTAAGCTGCTCTTTACTTTGCGGCTAACAATATTCAATCAATTAAAACCGTCACCCGTTTCTACACATTAAAAAATGCATTTTTTCATAGATTAAAAAAAAACTTACATAAATCTAACTTTTATACGATATTTTGATATTCTGAACCTGATGCCTATACAGTCATGTGGTCAGATTATAATGCGGTGATAGCCCTGACATGGCCGTTGTTGGTGGGGCTATAAACAAAATACCTTCAAATAACAGCCTATTCAGAGAGTCTAAGCATTTCAAAACTTTCCTACAAACACAGGCTACAGAGAAGCCAAGCTGAAGCCATGTTCCATTTTTTACTGGTTGTGTTTTTACAAGTGGTTGTGGTGTATTATATTATAAACTGGGAATGGAAAACCATCTTTCTGATTATAGACAATGTGCTTCAGCACAGCCAACGTTTTGTGTGTGTTGATGACAAGCCTTTTTTTTTCATGGCACAAAACATGGAAGGAATGCGTAGCATGCCCGTGAGCCAGGAGTGCCAGGCATGACATGCCAGAAACTTGCTGATAAATCTTTACCATGGACCGGAAGAGCAGTAGTACTGTAATTCAGACGGTGCCTGGAAATCGGACAAGATCGAACATTCTGTGCGACAAGCAGATCTGTCTTTTACAGTTCTTTAAAATGCTTGGCAATCATAGCAAGCACACACGCCCACTGCTCAATAACTCTGGTGCTTTTATTACTGTCATAGAAACGCTTCCCAGTCCTCGGTGAGAAGATTACACCCTGCAGCGCACAGAAATGCCCACTAACTGCCTTCATCTTCCAGCCACAAAGAAATGTGTCTTCCAAGGTGCTTTAAATTCAACGCCCACTTGCTCCACTCATCTTAGCTCGATCCCACATCATCACATAAAGCCGGTGCTGTTGGAAGGAGGTTCCACTACCTGGATTTCGTCCCGGTCAAAGACAGGGGAATACTGTCCTTTGAGGATCAATTTGGTTACAGATGAGCCTTTAGGTGCAAACAACCTGTAGTGGAGGAAGTGGGAGAGAGAGCAGCTAAAGGGAAACAAAAACTATGCATTGAGGTTTGGCGTCAGAGTGTCAAACAAACTGTCCAGCTTCATGCACACATATCAGAAAAGGAGACACCGATGTAACGTCAAAACAAACTTGACCTCTTTAATCTTCTTTTTTATGAGCACCAAGTGGTCTTAAAAGTTAACATCATTGTCTGCTCATCCATTTAGTAAACCATACCGCGTGTGTGATTAGGAGATCGAATTTTGTTTGTCATGATCATGTAGAGTACGGACCACCCACTGTGTGTGCTTTTAATATCAGAAACTATTCCTACGGAGCTTTCCTAACTGTAGATGCTAACATTTGCAGTCAGCGGCTAAGCTTTGTAGCAGGAGCATAGGGCCTGAGGAAGTTTCAGGGATTGTGTATCTCTGATTTTTCCTTCCACGAATCTGCCTTTTTAACTGATCCTGCAATGACATGGACACGTTTTTGTTTCAGACACTGTAACTCTTAAATCAATGTAGGTCAACAAAACAGTGTTGGGAATCGTCGTTCTTTGTTGCCGGTTATTGTATTGCTTTAAACATTTTTAGTTTTACCCACACAAAAAAGCAGTGAAAAGTCTTACGTTTTATCCCTGTAGGGTGTCCAAAATGCTTGGAGACATAATGTACTGTGTGAGATAATGTCTACAATGCGGGCTGATGAGTGCAATATGTACAGATGGGCCTTGTCGGTACCAACACAGGTGGAAGGAAGGTGGGCAAGATTTGGGGTTAATGGTCAACTTAGGACACTGACTTGACTGCCAGGGGGCAATCAAACCACTAGTGAGAAAGAGAGAGGGGGAGGGACTCATCTCCCTCTCTTTCTCTCTCTCACTATGCCCAACTAAGAATATCATGCGCTAAGCCCCTACTGGTTTGATTGCCCCCTGGCTGTAAAATGCGCGCCCTAAGTTGCTCATTCAAATCTCATACTCCCACCCCCCTTTCAGCCTGAGGGAGGCTGCTGTTTCAACAGGGTTAACACTCTTGGTAGAAACATCAAATGGGGGATGCAGTTGATCTGGGGGTTATTTTTCCTGTGCCCGTCATTGGTCCCAGGTTTGATCTGAATTGGTGTAGCACAAGGGGGGGAAGTAATATCTCAAGGTCAGCCTCTGTTGAGAATTATACATCACTCTATGTTGATCATTTTAATATTCTGATATGATTATCAATTACAAATCAAGTCTAGAATTGCTCTTTAACTGAGCAGATACAGCTTCTGTGCCAGACCTGTTTACCCTCTACACAAGTCTCGAGTAGTCTGGATAGCTGAAATTAGTAGTTTTGGTGTGAAATGAGTAGTCCTCTTCATTAAACCATCAAATAATGTTCACTGAAAAAGAGTAATTAGAGCATTATTTTCAATTTTGAAGAGTAGTAGAGGTCCAAATTGAGTAGAATACTACTCAAAAAGAGTAAACAGGTCTGCTGTGCCAATGCAAATTATAAAAAAAGTCTTTGAAGCAAACACTTAACAGGGAAAGCAGTCTAGAAACATTAAAGAAAGAAAGAAAGAAAGAAATACAAACAAAAAACCAATTCTGTTTTTTGCCTATTGGACACTACATCTGTTTTCCGCATGTAATTCAGTCCAGTATCAAAGCAGTAAGTAGATGATTTTCTACAGCGCTTATCCTTTCACCCTTTTGCCGCCAACCATGTTTCACCTAAACCTTTTGGTCAAACTTACCTAGAGGTGAAGAAAAGTTGGTACCCGCAATACTGTCAATCCCCTTAGTCTATGTATCAAATAACTTCTTCCCTTCTCCACCAAAACTAACAGCATAAGGTTATTGGATAACAGACCCTTATTTCATGCCTTTCAGTGACATGGGTGTTAAATCAGTATGATGCAGAAATGCGACATCAGCGGTGAAAGGGTTAAGCTCTAAGCGCTTAAACATTTTCCCAATCAATCACCTTTCTCTGAGAATGCTCAGATCTTAAAATTAGGCAGTAGAAAAATACCCCATAAAGTCTATTCCTCTGTTTTGTTTCTGACTCTAAACAGGACTGCACAACTGTCGTCAAAAGGTGTAACAAGCTGCTTTACACATCAAGGTAAAACATGTACAAAGCTCAAAGTCAAGATTAACAAAACAAAACCCCAAAAAATGTGAAAATGTAAAAATATGTAAAGGGATGGAAAAAGGGAAGGAATGTACAAAGTTATTGATGTTACCATAATTTATGCTGATGAATGTGCTGTCTACACATGTGTGTCTGTTCATTAAGTTATATGCAGGGGGGTGGGAGTGGGGAAGTGTGTGGTGTGTTTGTTGTGGGCCTTGACGGCAGAGAACAACTGCCATCTGCTGGCCCGACAAAGCCATTTTTTTCATCTGTGATATTCGTGCATTCCTTAATGCATACCCCATCTGTGTACATAGCCACCACAAGGTCGACTGGAAGCTGGAAGCGGGCTACTATAAAAACAAATTTATTTTTTATTTTTTCCTCACTCCTCCCCCTACCTTACAGAATCCTCGGCTACCCCCCCCCCCCCCCCCCCCCCCCCCCCCCCCCCCCCCCCCCCCCCCCCCCCCCCCCCCCCCTCTCTCTTGGTCATAATTATAAATAAATGTGTTCTTCGAGTATTCACTATTACTTTTTTTATAAAAAACCAATTCCCCCTCCCCCCTATTAATCTGTTGTTTGACGTTTTATTTTTGTTACCCAAATTTACGGCCATGCACTGTTCACTCAATTAGACAACTCGTCTTGTCCAAAATCGCATGTATATCAATACAGACCAGACAGATTAATCAACCCATACATACGAAGCTTTACTGTTGAAAGAATAAATACCCCCACAAAGTTCAAATATCCCAGTGAATCAAAGAATTCACACATCTCCTTGAATTCATGTACGTCTGTGGGTGAAGACAACGTCTGTTCAAATTAACCCCGGGAACACAGAAGAAGAAGAAAGAAGTTTCAACTAACCACCAGTAATGCCGACTTATTACCAATCAGCCACATTGACCATAACCATTTCAAACCCAATCGCTATCCATACCACGCATTCAGCTTACCACCAACAATTCCGACTTATTACAAATCATACAACCAGCCACATCGACCATAACCATTTCGAACCCAATCGCTATCCACACCACGCATTTAACTTTGGCCGTAACATTTCTCTCCCACAAAAATGTCTGCATTTTCCCTCTCTCCGCCATAACCACTTACACAGACTTCCACCGGCTTATTTATTTATTTATTGGACTGTCTTTTGTCAGTTGTCGTGTCTTTTCCAAGTGATGGGTTTTCATATTATTCTTTTTTTTTTAAACCTGTGTTGCCACATATGCCGACCCCTTGATTAAAACATGGTGGCCGCGCAGAGTGTGCAGAGGGCAGAGTTTCGCGGATCACTAGATATCCAACCACCCAGTGTACAAAGCTCCTGTATAGCGATACATATCATTCACCGAAGAACAGTGTAACCCACCAGGGAGTTGATCCATCACCACTGGGCTAAGCTGCGGCTTAGACACCCCCCATCAAATGTTCACATTGAAAGTTTTCACTGACAAGCAACATTCTGCCATTCTCGGGAACGGGATTGGGTTAGTGATCCTAACCCTATCCCTAGGGATATTATCATGACAGAAGCACATTTTGAAACCGAGAGTCGTAAACATGAGGGTGGGGGATGGGTGTGTGTGTCTAAACTGCAGCTTTGACCACCACTGTAATTCTTATACTGATGTAAACTACCAGTGCATGTACTTCATCTGTAAATAACCTGTGACCGTCACTTGGGTGCACATGAAGGAATGTAAATGATGTCATATGTCAAGCCGATGTAATATGTTAAGTTGGGTATGGGGAATGGATGGAGGGGGGGGGGGGGGGGGGGGGGGGGGGGGGGGGGGGGGGGGGGGGGGGGGGGGGGGAGGAAGGGGCTGAGGAAGGGAGAGGGGAGAGAATGAAGATTGTATGGTATTGTAAAACTGAAAACTTGAAATACGTGTTCAAAAACATAAATACATGGTTGTGGGTGGCAGGGCAGAAGCTGAGCGGCTTACTGGTTGAATCTTGCATGTAAAAGGTTAGGCTATGTACACTTTTTCTTTTTTTTAAAAAGAATTAACGCCATTGAGTTGTATGAGTGTTTGTCTTTCTTTTATTGCCATGTTTATTAGGCAAGTCCAGAGAGGGGAAGAAGGATGTCAGATCTTCGGGATCATTGTGAATTTATTTCCAACTTCCCTACATCTAGACTCACAAATTTCCATGACGTGTGCAAAAACAAAACACACACAAAAACATGCGCATCCATGCATGCAATGACAAACAAACAAACAAACACACACACACACAGTTCAACTCTCCATCCTCTCATTTAGTTCATACACATTCATACCCTTAAGCCACTTTTTCACTGGCTGCAAACTTTAACTACAACACAAGACCACCATCACTTACCCACTACTCACTAAAGAAACGCAAGATGACAACAATTCATCCGCCACAAAACAATGCCCACACTGCCAAGAAACTATATAGCGTGTGACATAACGTGTAAGTCTGTATAATTGCACACACAGGCTCATTATTGTTATCTATATTACGCTGTGCAAGTCAATCATTGGATCTAGTCATGTAGCGGTGGGGGATTATTCCTACCACAGTGTAAATGAGCGAGGGAATTTGTGTCTGGACATGCTGCCAACTTTGTTACCAGAGTCAACCAACTGTCAATGTCACCTTGTTGTACTTATGGAGCTGTATCCACGTCTGTCTGCCGGTCTGTCTGTCTGTCTGCCCGTCTGTCTATCCCTCTCTGCATTTCATTGATGGTTGCCTCAATTTATTACTCATTGTTGTATTGTCCTTGTTTGTATTTTGATTTGTGTATAAATTTGGGTTTCTATTTAAATTATTGTGGTCAGGATGAGTAGTGTTAACAACATCATTAAAAAAGAAAAAAAAGAAAAAGAAGTCAATTGTGTCTGTTGTCTGTTGCGGAGAGAGAGAGAGAGAGAGAGAGAGAGAGAGAGAGAGAGAGAGAGAACTGAATAAGTTAAAAACGCTCTTTATAATACAATTTCAGAAACAACAGCAAATGCAAGCAGGAAACAAGAAAGAAAAACAACAAGACATAGAGACCAGGGGGGAAAACGCCAATATAATTATGTGCATACCTCACTCCACTTTTTCTGTTACAGTACACACACACACACACACACACACACAACTCAATGCACACAAACAGGCATGCTCGCTTGCTAATCGAAGCCATACCTCACATTCTCAAATACAAGGAAGCATCACAATACAGCACTGCACAACAGCAACACACACACACACACACACACCCCCCACCACCACCATCGCACAAGAATCTGATGCACACACAGGCACGCACAAAGGCTAATCCACACCATACTACACATATACCATAACAAAACGCACACGCACACACCATAATAAAATACATGGAAGCATCATGATACAGCACTGCACAACAACAACAACACACACTTATTGCCCCACACCACAACATTAACACACAGGCACAAAGTCTTGCATGCTAATCAATGCCAAGCCACACATACACACACCATAATAAAATACAAACATGACGCAACAATAACAAACACACACACACACACACACACACACACACCTTGGGTTCATGACCAGACGCCTGAAGAAGTAGGTCCAGGTGATGTAATCCATAGCGTCCTGCTTGGAACTGACTGTGCCTGCCACTACCTCTGCATTCATGTGTTCTGGTAGCACGTTCAGGAGACTGCAGCAAACACAACACAACTTTATCATCGTCATCATCATCATCATCATCATCTGTTGCATACTGTGATGGATCCTGCTTGGAGCTGACTGTGCCTGCCACTATCTCTGCATTCATGTGATCTGGTAGCACGTCCAGGAGACTGCAGCAAACACAACACAACGTTATCATCGTCATCATCATCATCATCATCATCTATTGCTTAATGTGATGGATCCTGCTTGGAGCTGACTGTGCCTGCCACTATCTCTGCATTCATGTGATCTGGTAGCACGTCCAGGAGACTGCAGCAAACACAACACAAACGTTATCATCATCATTATCATCATCATCATCATCTGTTGCTTAATGTGATGGATCCTGCTTGGAGCTGACTGTGCCTGCCACTATCTCTGCATTCATGTGATCTCATAGCACGTCCAGGAGACTGCAGCAAACACAACACTTGGTTATCATTATCATCATCATCATTATCACCATCTGTTGCATACTGTGATGGATCCTGCTTAGAGCTGACCGTGCCTGCCACTATCTCTGCATTCATGTGATCTGGTAGCACGTCCAGGAGACTGCAGCAAACACAACACTTGGTTATCATTATCATCATCATCATTATCATCATCTGTTGCATACTGTGATGGATCCTGCTTGGAGCTGACCGTGCCTGCCACTATCTCTGCATTCATGTGATCTCTTAGCACGTCCAGGAGACTGCAGCAAACACAACACTTGGTTATCATTGTCATTATCATCATCAAAATCAATGTCATAATCATTATTACCATACTGTTTCACAGCACACACACAAACCCATATAAAAGACAGTCTCACCCAAAGGCTGCTTTACATGTAAGCATGTACCGTATTCATGAGTGCGCCCCCATCAGCCAAACACGGGTACAGCAAAATGCAAACCAAACCAAACTGCCAGTCGTTCTGCCAGCCTCGTCCAATCCACATCACACCACCCGCGTCAACCGCACAAGACGCAACCACGACCACGGTACCAAGACTAAACAGGGCTCGGTGCAATTAGGGGTAAGACAGAGAGAAGAGGTGAGTTTTGAGACTTTAAAAGAGGACAGAGTTTGTGCATGACGGACAGGGAAACTTCAAAGGTAGGCTGCATCAGCAGGATTTAACGGACAAACAGTCTATATAAAAAGAAAAAGGACTCTAGTCAATAAGTCTAAGATCGATTCTGATCGCTTCTCGGCCTTTTGGCGTGAT
>JAGGCT020002337.1:17500-25000 GCA_017654935.2 Phymorhynchus buccinoides | reverse complement strand
TACTATACCTCTAGTAATGGCCACCATATAGGCTCCTTCAACGTCAGATTCAGATTCAGGCAACCGTGCACACTACTATGCCTCTAGTAATGGCCACCATATAGGCTCCTTCAACGTCAGATTCAGATTCAGGCAACCGCGCACGCTACTATGCCTCTAGTAATGGCCACCATATAGGCTCCTTCAACGTCAGATTCAGGCAACCGCGCACGCTACTATGCCTCTAGTAATGGCCACCATATAGGCTCCTTCAACGTCAGATTCAGATTCAGGCAACCACGTACGCTACTATACCTCTAGTAATGGCCACCATATAGGCTCCTTCAACGTCAGATTCAGATTCAGGCAACCGTGCACACTACTATGCCTCTAGTAATGGCCACCATATAGGCTCCTTCAACGTCAGATTCAGATTCAGGCAACCGCGCACGCTACTATGCCTCTAGTAATGGCCACCATATAGGCTCCTTCAACGTCAGATTCAGGCAACCGCGCACGCTACTATGCCTCTAGTAATGGCCACCATATAGGCTCCTTCAACGTCAGATTCAGATTCAGGCAACCACGTACGCTACTATACCTCTAGTAATGGCCACCATATAGGCTCCTTCAACGTCAGATTCAGATTCAGGCAACCACGTACGCTACTATACCTCTAGTAATGGCCACCATATAGGCTCCTTCAACGTCAGATTCAGATTCAGGCAACCACGCACTCTACTATACCTCTAGTAATGGCCACCATATAGGCTCCTTCAACGTCAGATTCAGATTCAGGCAACCGCGCACGCTACTATGCCTCTAGTAATGGCCACCATATAGGCTCCTTCAACGTCAGATTCAGATTCAGGCAACCGCGCACGCTACTATGCCTCTAGTAATGGCCATCATATAGGCTCCTTCAACGTCAGATTCAGATTCAGGCAACCACGCACTCTACTATACCTCTAGTAATGGCCACCATATAGGCTCCTTCAACGTCAGATTCAGATTCAGGCAACCGCGCACGCTACTATGCCTCTAGTAATGGCCACCATATAGGCTCCTTCAACGTCAGATTCAGATTCAGGCAACCACGTACGCTACTATACCTCTAGTAATGGCCACCATATAGGCTCCTTCAACGTCAGATTCAGATTCAGGCAACCGTGCACACTACTATGCCTCTAGTAATGGCCACCATATAGGCTCCTTCAACGTCAGATTCAGATTCAGGCAACCGCGCACGCTACTATGCCTCTAGTAATGGCCATCATATAGGCTCCTTCAACGTCAGATTCAGATTCAGGCAACCGTGCACACTACTATGCCTCTAGTAATGGCCACCATATAGGCTCCTTCAACGTCAGATTCAGATTCAGGCAACCGCGCACGCTACTATGCCTCTAGTAATGGCCACCATATAGGCTCCTTCAACGTCAGATTCAGGCAACCGCGCACGCTACTATGCCTCTAGTAATGGCCACCATATAGGCTCCTTCAACGTCAGATTCAGATTCAGGCAACCACGTACGCTACTATACCTCTAGTAATGGCCACCATATAGGCTCCTTCAACGTCAGATTCAGATTCAGGCAACCGTGCACACTACTATGCCTCTAGTAATGGCCACCATATAGGCTCCTTCAACGTCAGATTCAGATTCAGGCAACCGCGCACGCTACTATGCCTCTAGTAATGGCCACCATATAGGCTCCTTCAACGTCAGATTCAGGCAACCGCGCACGCTACTATGCCTCTAGTAATGGCCACCATATAGGCTCCTTCAACGTCAGATTCAGATTCAGGCAACCACGTACGCTACTATACCTCTAGTAATGGCCACCATATAGGCTCCTTCAACGTCAGATTCAGATTCAGGCAACCACGTACGCTACTATACCTCTAGTAATGGCCACCATATAGGCTCCTTCAACGTCAGATTCAGATTCAGGCAACCACGCACTCTACTATACCTCTAGTAATGGCCACCATATAGGCTCCTTCAACGTCAGATTCAGATTCAGGCAACCGCGCACGCTACTATGCCTCTAGTAATGGCCACCATATAGGCTCCTTCAACGTCAGATTCAGATTCAGGCAACCGCGCACGCTACTATGCCTCTAGTAATGGCCATCATATAGGCTCCTTCAACGTCAGATTCAGATTCAGGCAACCACGCACTCTACTATACCTCTAGTAATGGCCACCATATAGGCTCCTTCAACGTCAGATTCAGATTCAGGCAACCGCGCACGCTACTATGCCTCTAGTAATGGCCACCATATAGGCTCCTTCAACGTCAGATTCAGATTCAGGCAACCGCGCACGCTACTATACTTCTAGTAATGGCCACCATATAGGCTCCTTCAACGTCAGATTCAGATTCAGGCAACCACGCACTCTACTATACCTCTAGTAATGGCCAGGGTGAACTGGGTGTCGTCGGCCAGGGCAGCCATCTTGTCGGCCCTGCGCAGGGCATCCTCGGAGCGCGTGAAGTGGATCATGGCGGCGGGGCGGCAGTGCACGCGCGAGGCGAACGTCGTCTTCTCGTGCACGTGCAGCTTCCTCTGCCGGATTCTCTCCTGGAGAGAGAAAAAAACAACAACAAAACAACTTTGTTCTAAGTGAAATTCGCATGGAGGTCTTTTTTGGTATTGCAGTAGTGCCTCCAGGATCGACCCCCCCCCACACACACACACACACGTATCTGTATATAATTAATGTCCCGTGTGTACCTGTTCCAGGTCGGAGGATGTTAAATAGTTTCTTCCTAGAAGAAGAAAAAGGAATAGAGACGAGACAGACATCAGTGAAGCAAAAAGAAAAAAAGAAAGAATGAGAAAGAAAAAGAAGAAGAAAGAAATTTGGTATTGGTATTTGGCATACCAAAAGATAGGAAGAAAGGGAGGCCAAAGGAAGAAAAAAAGAAAGAAAGAAAGGAATGAGGAAGGAAGAAAGAAAGAATGAAAGAAAGAAAGGAATGAGGAAGGAAGAAAGAAAGAAAGAAAAGAGATTAAAAAATTTTTTAAAGCGCCTGAATGTGCAATGTCAGTGCGTGACACGCAGGTTTATCTGCAAGATTATCTCCTGGTAGAAGGAATAGACGAGACAGACTTCGGGTGAAAGAAAGAAGAAAAAGAAAGTAAGATAAACAGACAGATATAAAGAAAGAAAGACATAAACAAAGAAAGAAAGAAAGAAAGAAAGAAAGAAAATCCGAAAATGAAAGGGTAGTGTGCCACTCTCATCATCGGGAGGCATGATGAAGGGGTTCTCTTTGCCCCGGTACATCATCATCATCATCATCATCGTCGTCGTCGTCACCATCCTCGCTCTAACCTTTCTCTTCCTCTGCCTCTCTTCGTCCCTCAGCAGGAAGATCTCATCGTCGGGAGTCATGATGAAGGGGTTATCTTTGCCCCGGTACATCATCATCATCGTCATCATCACCATCATCATCACCATCATCATCATCATCATCATCATCATCGCCCTAACCTTTCTCTTCCTCTGCCTCTCTTTGTCCGTCAGCAGGAAGATCTCATCGTCGGGAGGCATGATGAAGGGGTTCTCTTTGCCCCGGTACATTATCATCATAATCATCATCATTGTCATCATCATCGCTCTCACCTTTCTCTTCCTCTGCCTCTCTTTGTCCTTCAGCAGGAAGATCTCATCATCGGGAGGCATGATGAAGGGGTTCTCTTTGCCCCGGTACATTATCAGATCTCATCATCATTGTCATCATCATCGATCTCAAGGGGTCTTCCTCTGCCTCTCTTTGTCCTTCAGCAGGAAGATCTCATCATCGGGAGGCATGATGAAGGGGTTCTCTTTGCCCCGGTACGTCATCATCATCATCATCATCATCATCATCATCATCATCATCATCATCATCATCGTCACCATCCTCGCTCTCACCTTTCTCTTCCTCTGCCTCTCTTTGTCCCTCAGCAGGAAGATCTCATCTTCGGGGGACATGATGAAGGGGTTCTCTTTGCCCCGGTACATCATCATCGTCATCATCATCATCATCATGATCGTCGTCGTCATCATCATCATCATCATCATCACCATCATCATCATCATCGTCGTCATCATCATCATCGTCATCATCATCATCATCATCATCATCATCATCATCATCACCATCATCATCATCACCATCCTCGCTCTCACCTTTCTCTTCCTCTGCCTCTCTTTGTCCCTCAGCAGGAAGATCTCATCTTCGGGGGGCATGATGAAGGGGTTCTCTTTGCCCCGGTACATCATCATCGTCATCATCATCATCATCACCATCATCATCATCATCATCATCATCATCATCATCATCATCATCATCATCATCATCATCATCATCATCATCATCATCATCATCATCATCATCATCACCATCCTCGCTCTCACCTTTCTCTTCCTCTGCCTCTCTTTGTCCCTCAGCAGGAAGATCTCATCGTCGGGGGGCATGATGAATGGGTTCTCTTTGCCCCACGTTCATCTTCATCACCATTATCATCATCATCATCATCATCATCATCATCATCATCATCATCATCGCACCATCGCTCTCACCTTTCTCTTCCTCTGCCTCTCTTTGTCCCTCAGCAGGAAGATCTCATCTTCGGGGGACATGATGAAGGGGTTCTCTTTGCCCCGGTACATCATCATCGTCATCATCATCATCATCATCATCATCATCACCATCATCGCTCTCACCTTTCTCTTCCTCTGCCTCTCTTTGTCCCTCAGCAGGAAGATCTCATCGTCGGGGGGCATGATGAATGGGTTCTCTTTGCCCCGGTACGTCATCATCATCATCATCATCATCATCATCATCATCATCATCATCATCGTCATCATCATCATCATCATCATCATCGTCATCATCATCATCATCATCATCATCATCATCGTCACCATCCTCGCTCTAACCTTTCTCTTCCTCTGCCTCTCTTTGTCCCTCAGCAGGAAGATCTCATCTTCGGGGGACATGATGAAGGGGTTCTCTTGCACCGGTACGTCATCATCATCGTCACCATCATCATCATCATCATCATCACCATCATCATCATCATCACCATCCTCGCTCTCACCTTTCTCTTCCTCTGCCTCTCTTTGTCCCTCAGCAGGAAGATCTCATCGTCGGGGGGCATGATGAAGGGGTTCTCTTTGCTACGGTACATCATCATCATCATCATCGTCATCATCATCATCATCATCATCATTATCATCATCACCATCCTCGCTCTCACCTTTCTCTTCCTCTGCCTCTCTTTGTCCCTCAGCAGGAAGATCTCATCGTCGGGGGGCATGATGAAGGGGTTCTCTTTGCCCCGGTACATCATCATCATCATCACCATCATCATCATTATCATCATCATTATCATCATCATCATCACCATCCTCGCTCTAACCTTTCTCTTCCTCTGCCTCTCTTTGTCCCTCAGCAGGAAGATCTCATCGTCGGGGGGCATGATGAAGGGGTTCTCTTTGCCCCGGTCCGACATGACGGGGTCGGTCACGCTGGGGTCGGTCTCAATCCCTAGGGTGCAGGAGGCGTCGGCGTCGGCGAAGTTCGCGATCTTGGTGCCGGAGGGGCCAGAGGAGCCGCTCAGGGCTGAGAGACGAATGGACAGGCAGGCGCACGCGCATGCATTCGCGCATGCATTCGCACACGCGCGCACACAAACAAAGATCATGGCTATAGACATGTTTTCCTCTTTTACATATGAAAATATAAGAAGCAATCCTGTTAGTTTAAATTGTTATTGTTTTGTGCCAAATACGTCTGTTGGTTTTTTTTTACTTCTAAGGCAATAAACAGCTGTTCTGTTCTGTTCACACACACACACACACACACACACACACACACACACACACACACACACACACACACACACACACACACACAGTGCACGCCAAAGACCCTTAATTATACTCGCATAAATATTGTATACGTACGTTTTCTAAAGGAGCACACTGAAGTAGCATTATTTAAGAAATCAGTTGAATTTGTCATTCTTCCTCTTGTTTTGTGCAATCTTTTTGTTTTCAATTTTGAGTCATTCTTTGAAACTCACACACACGCACGCGCATGCGCGCGCGGACACATACATACAGAGAGAGGGAGACAGACACACAGAGAGAGAGAGAGAGAGAGAGAGAGAGAGAGAGAGAGAGAGAGAGAGAGAGAGAGAGAGAGGGTTGTTTAATATAATAAAGTGATTATGCCCTATACTTTCTTTTGCCTATTTCCTAATACTGCTCTAAACACCTCTACACCGATCCAATGTGTATTATGTCTATTCTTCTTCGTACTATCTTCACGTATTCATTATTAGATAGTCTATAATACAGATCTTACATTCTGTAATAATATAGATGTTACCCACAATAGACTATCCTCGTCCAGTCGTTATTTTACCTCACTCATGTATCAACTCAAACTCAAAATCAATTTATTATCTCTCAATGAGAAATTTCGTTCAGGTGCTCTTATTTATTGTTTTATTTTTTTTATACAGATCTTGTTATTGTCCTAAAAAATACAGAGCTTGCCCCTACTTTCATCATCCAGTTATTGGTTTATATCCAGCCTTTATTCTCCATGACAGACCAAAAAATCCATCCATCCTGTCATCAGTATGTTTTATTACATAGGGGCCTAAATGGAAATTCAAGTCCATTATGGCATGAATGGTCTGAGGGGGGGGGGGGGAGTTTGTTCGGACGTTCGGGGTGATAGTGGTGACGGATTGTTTTGGGTTTTTTATTTTATTTATTTTTTAGTGTTTTTTTGTGTGTTTTTGGGGGGGGTTGTTGCTGATGTTTTATTGGTTGGTTGGTTGCTTTGTCAGTTGGTTACTGCTTGTCTTTGTTTGTTGTTTTGAGAAAGACAAAGCATAACGATGCCTTCAGTTTTTTTACAAGGCGAAATAATTATACAAGTTCTTACTGTCCCTTTTCAATAGTACGAAAATAAGCAACCGTAGATACATTATCTAAGCAATGTGTGATATTTTAAGCTTCTTAAAAATAAATGCTTGCATTCTCTCTCTCTCTCTCTCTCTCTCTCTCTCTCTCTCTCTCTCTCTCTCTCTCTCTCTCTCTCTCTCTCTCTTTCTCTCTCTATTGCTTTTCGTGTCTTTTCTATGTGTCCCCCCCTCTTCCCTACATGACATGGGCAGATGGCCTTGGTCATTAAATTTTCGTTGATCGTTGTTCTCTCTCTCTCTCTCTCTCTCTCTCTCTCTCTCTCTCTCTCTCTCTCTCTCTCTCTCTCTAACCCGATGGGTCTCTCTCTCTCTCTCTCTCTCTCTCTCTCTCTCTCTCTCTCTCTCTCTCTCTCTCTCTCTCTCTCTCTCTCCCTCCCTCCCTCTCTCTCTCTCTCTAACTCGATGGGGCTACTATAATGTTAATCTTAATCCTATCTCTAACCGTCCGACCTGAGTTTATATTATGACCTACCTGTTTTCAGCTCAGTTTGGCTCAGTATCTGAGCAGATTGTGAAGAG
>JAGGCT020002337.1:10000-12500 GCA_017654935.2 Phymorhynchus buccinoides | reverse complement strand
CGCTTGTCACGCTTGTGTATTTCGGTGTGCATGTTTGTATGTATACATGTGTGTAATGGATTGAAAGTGTTTGTTTGCTTATGTGTATGTTTGGTGTATGTGTGTGTAAATGCGCATACATATGTGTGTGCACACAAATACAAACACATTGTACACGCGCTTGTGCGCGCGTACACACACACAAACACCAGATAATTATCACGTAGATATGTGTAGGAATGTAGGCCTATATATGTGTGCGTGCGTGCGTGCGTGCACAGTTGTGCATAGATATGTAGGGGAAGACGGGGTAAAAAGCGCATGGGCGGGTAAGAAGCCCACCCCAATTATCTCATGAAATAAAGAAAATTTCAGTCAAATTTGCCCATGAGACGAATGCTAGACATTAACGCTCGTCTCATGGGCAAAATGAGACTGAAATTTGCTTCATTTCATGAGATAATTGGGGTGGGCTTCTTACCCGCCCATGCGCTTTTTACCCCGTCTTCCCCTATACGTGCATGTCTGTATAAAATAATAGCATTTACACGTTGCTTACTCTCTCGCCTGCAGACTATGTTTGCTTAACCTTTTCCTTTAAAATATTTCTTTCCCACATTTCAAAAGATCATCAATAGAAAAAAAAAGAATTACATTACAGCGAATGAAAATCGTCGCCTCCACACTAGAGTTGAAAGGAAACAGGACTGGACAAAAGACACCCAAACCATCACAAAGAAAGATTGAGGCACAGAAAAATGTGGAGAGAGAGAGAGGAGGGAGAGAGAGAGAGATTGCTAAGGGGCAAGGCGTTGGGTTGTAATAATAATAATAATAATAATATAATGAGCGTTTTCTAGTGCTTAATCTTAAATAAGTCCTAAAAGCTTACAATAATAAATGAATAAACCAGCAAGTAACAGAAATAAATGAGCGTAAAAAAGTGTTTTACACAAACACACACACAACACACACGCGCGCGCGTGTGCGTACTCACGCACGCACGCACACGCACTCGCGCACGCGCACACGCACGCGCGCACGCACACACACACACACACAAAATGTTCGCACGTGTGCGAAATGGGAGAGACAGACAGACAGATGAGACCGTTTTAAAAATAATCTTCTTTTTTAATATAATGCTAGGGCGTCTGTGCGTGTTGGAAGCGGGGGGGGGGGGGGGGGGGGGGGGGGCAAGGTTTGTGTGCATTACGAATGGATGGATTTCACCAGGCAAGCCTACATCACTATATTGTGACTGATGCTGCCTCGGCCTATTCTCAGTGCAGGCCTGAGCCTGCCGCCGAGTGGCTCATAGAAATTGGGTGCTTGTAACCAAACACATCTAGCTATACACATATAGCTAAGCTGAATGATGTCCTATCACGACCAAATTTTGCGTACTTACTGAAAAAAGGCTGCTAAGTTCGATGGGTATAACGCTTTTTACATGCCGACTTGAAAAGTGAGAATAATTTATTGTTTACATGCATTGCATTCGACGACACCCCCTGCCCCCACCCCCACGACGAACTCTCTCAGTCTCTTGACTTGTAGAGGCCACTGACATACTAGCTTCACTTTCACGATCATCCTCGCTGTTTTCGTCACTTTCTGAGTCAGAAAAATAGTATTCTGGATCTTTATCATCGGGTTCATCCAGATCGAGAAGATGGAGAATCTCCTCTCTTGCTAAACCACGATGGTTTGGCATTTTTTGTTCGTAATTGGCGTCAAATCGGCGATCTAAGACAAAGAAATTGCAAAAAACCCAGAAGTGTACTATAAAGGGAAACTACTCGCAGAACGAAGGCAAACTGTGGTCAAGAGTTTTACACGAGTTTTGTACCTTATACCGTTGGGCGACTGTGAACGTGGCCAGGCAGTGGGGGATGTTCTACTGCCTCGAACACGAACGCGGCCCGTCATCAATGTGATATGGAACAATGAACAACGATCCAGCCAGCCAACAACAGCCTGTCTACTGATGCTGACAGAAAAGCCAACATCGCAAAAGACGAACGGCACAAGAAAGGGAGGCCTACTGGGGTAGCAAGCCTACCAGAGAATAACAGCGCTTCCACACTTGAATTCCAGAAAAAGTTGCGCGGACCAGAGAGACACAGAGGGAAAGAGAGCAAGCCAACCAGCAACAAAGACGAACAGAGAGAGAGAGAGAGAGAGACAGAGAGAGAGAGAGAGAGAGAGAGAGAGAGAGAGAGAGAGAGAGAGAGAGAGAGAGAGAGAGATTAGTGCATGTTAACGATTGTTTGAAAAACAAAGTGTTTAGAGTGAGATTACGAAGTATGGTGTTCACAAGGCAAAAAGTAAAGAAAAACGTCCAGTCCCCCAAAATTGTTTTCTGTATGAAGGAAACAATAGGCCTATAATCTGATCTCCGGCTCAAAAATAAAAAAATAAAAAATAAAAATAAATAAACATAGAACAACAACAAAAACAAATAAAAGCAACAACAACAAGAACAACAATAAAGGAAAGTAAACCCTTCTGGAAGTCC
>JAGGCT020002337.1:0-7500 GCA_017654935.2 Phymorhynchus buccinoides | reverse complement strand
AACTAAAAGGGGGTTGTGGTGATGCATTACACGAATGCTTCTAAAAAAAACCACAATCCTTGAAAACCTCAAAAGCAGAGGCTCCCAGGGGCCACAGGGCTCCCTGGGACCCCCATTTGGGGGTCTATGAAGCACTACCGCCAGACATATTTCAGCCAAAAATGTCCAAAATTCTGGGTAAGGACCCTCTAGAAGAATGTGCAGGGGGTCCCATAATTCTCGGATGCACTAAAAAAATCTTTTTAGCTTTCGCAATGCCACTGGGACCCTCTATCCCGCCTCTAGGACCCTCTGTGCTGTAAGTGAAGGAGTCCCTGGGACCCCTTGTTTTGCGGGACGATTGGGAGCCCTGGGCCATCTACACTAGTCCGGTACTAGGCGGGGTACAGGGTCAACATCGAAGCTAAAGGGACATTAAGTGGGACACCACAAAAGGGGTATTAAGTGGTTTAAGCAAATCTAATATTTCCAAACAACACATATTACAGAAAGCAAAAGAGAGCATCAACAAGCTAGCGCTTATAGCGTGCTCCTGAAATATTTCATGAAAAATATTTGGTGAATGACAGACTGTGTAAGTACAAAAATGCATAAATAAACTTGATAATTGAGCAAAAGAAAAGGGGGGGGGGGGAATAATAATAATAATGATAATAATAATAATAAAGATCAAACACACATTAAGTCGCTGGGCTAGTTTCTCACAACAGGCTCGGAAAGTGAAAAACCTCTTCTTTTTATAAATCAATTTTGAGTTATGTGTATTTTGATGCTCTCTAGCATCTCAACTTTCATATTCATAAGGATAATCTTTACTATGATCTCTAAATGCCCCCAAAAGCGCTTTAACATGAGTAAGTTAGTGTACTTTATTCAGCTTGGATGACTTTTAGTCTGATTTTTCAAAATGGCCGACACTCACCCTGCTAACTTTAAATGCTCACAACTCTGGAACGAAACAAAGATAAAAGAATGGTTCATATATCATTAAAAAAGAGAATTGTCTGACGTTTTCAACTGTACCATTTTCTCAGAATGGTCATTTTGACACTTAATGTCCCTTTCGTGGTGATGGGTCACAAATGCTATTGAAAAGGGATTTGACATGCACTTCTTGAAGCAAAGTACAAAGCCATGGCATGGCATGGCCAGTGACAACCGGTTGTAGGGACAGAATATGGGAAGGCGAGAAAGGGAGGGGGGTGCTCCTCAGTTGCTTTATAAACCTGGTCTGCAGGCAGAGCCAGCAGGGGCGGATCTAGGGGGAGAGGGTGTTCCTGGTTTCTGGAAACCCCCTCTACATGGGCAGTGACAACCAGTGGTAGGAACAGAATATGGGAAGGCGAGAAAGAGGGGGGTGCTCCTCAGTTGCTTTATAAACCTGGTCTGCAGGCAGAGCCAGCAGGGGCGGATCTAGGGGGAGGGGTGTTCCTGGTTTCTGGAAACCCCCCTCCCCCCCCAGATGTACCTTATACAAGGGTGAAAAAGTAAGAAAATGGCTCGATTTTGATAATCACTAAATTGCTAAATTTTCCTGGGGGCTTTGCCCCCTAAGCCCCAGAAGAACATTGTCCCTTTAATCCGAAACCTATGCACTCCCTGGACAGACTTTTCGAGTAGTATTCTACTCAATTTGGACCTCTACTACTCCCCAAAATTGAAAATAATGCCCCCCCCCCCCCCCCCCCCGCAACCCTACGAATCATTTGGTCCGGCCTGAGAGGCCACTGGTTTTGTTGTGTTTTTTAAAGCCTGCATTCAGCATAATATAGGCTAAAGAGAAGCAACCATATGCATTTCATTCATCTAATAAATGTTCATTGAACTATCTAATAACATTATTATTGGGCTTTAATTTTTCAACCCCTTTCCACAGGGCCGAGCGGGCGGAAGAGGAAACGGACACCTTTCTCGCCGCCGGGACAGAAGGAGGGATGTAGAAGGGAGACCACCGTACAGCAGCTCAGAAGACGAGGATGGCGAGATCGTCCACACAGTGTCTCTTCATCCGGGGGTTCACCCGGCCACCCCCCGAAATGGATCTGTACCCAGCACCCCCGTCACACTGTCCCGGGTAGGATCCAATGGTCAACCTAGCTCGCCAATTTGACCGCCAGGTGGCAACCAACTCAATAGGGGCTTATTTCGTGACATCTTTAGTTGGGGGCAGAGAAAGAGAGAGAGGGAGAGAAGTCGAGAGAGAGAGAGGGAGGGACTCTCTCTCTCTCTCTCTCTCTCTCTCTCTCTCTCTCTCTCTCTCTCTCTCTCTCTCCTCTCTCTCTCTCTCTCTCTCTCTCTCTCTCTCTCTCTCTCTCTCTCTCTCTCTCTCTCTCTCTCTCTCTCTCTCTCTCTCTTTATCCCCAACTAAGAAAATAGAGAGGATTAGCCCCACTCGAGCGTTAAGCCACCTGGCAGTCAAAACAGTCAGCTAAGCCGCTTATTATCATGCATGTAGAATGAAGTGCGATCTCCAGAGTTATTGTTCTTTGCGTTTCCCTAGCCAGGGTGTATCTGAGGGTAGAATCAGAGGTCTGCAGTCCATGCAGTTCAGAACTTAGCTTAAGTGTGTATAGCAGGCCTTTCTTTTTTCGTGGTTCTCTATCCACAGCATACCCTTAGAAGCCCACCTACAGCCAAGGTGGTGTCTGAGCGTAGAGCAGGGGTCTGCAGTCCATGCAGTCCATAACTTTAGTATACAGTAGGCCTTCCTTTTTCGGGGTTACCGTTCCATAGCAGACGCCCAGATGGGTGCCTCGTATAGCCAGGGTGCGTCCGAGAGTAGCACCAGGGGTCTGCAGTCCATAACTTTAGTATACAACTAGTATATTATAGTAGGCCTTTCTTTTTCCAGGGTTCTCTATCCACAGCAGACCCCCAGAAGAGCACGTCGTACAGCCAGGGGGTGTCTGAGGGCGGCACTAGAGGTCTGCAGTCCATGCAGTCCATAACTTTAGTACAACATGCCTTTCTTTTCCCAGGGCTCTCTGTCCACAGCAAACCCCCAGAAGAGCACGTCGTACAGCCAGGGGGTGTCTGAGGGCGGCACTAGAGGTCTGCAGTCCATGCAGTCCATAACTTTAGTACAACATGCCTTTCTTTTCCCAGGGCTCTCTGTCCACAGCAGACCCCCAGAAGAGCACCTCGTACAGCCAGGGTGTGTCTGAGGGCAGCAATAGAGGTCTGCAGTCCATGCAGTCCAGCAGGCAGCCTCTGTATGAGGGGGACGAGAACGCTGAGCGCGGAAACTGGTCCGGCCGCTTCGATTTCCTCCTCTCCATGCTGGGCTATGCCGTAGGCCTGGGGAACATCTGGAGGTTTCCTTACCTCTGCTACCGTAACGGGGGAGGTAAGTTTGGAGGGTGGGGGTGGGGGGTGGGGGGGGGTTCTGGTAAAATAATTGTAATAGAATAGGAGGAGAGTGTGTGGAGTTAGAACGGAGGGGGGGGGTGGGTGGAGGGCAGAGACACGAAGGTGGGTGTAAACGTCTCAGATGTATAGCTCTTCAAACTGAAAACAGTGAGGCTCGGAGAGGAAATAATGAAAGCCACCCACGCGCCTAGCTCCGTGCAGGGAAAGGTACAGACTTAGGGGCTGTGCACATTACACGTTTCCGCGCGCGCTTATCCCATCCACTTATTTCTCACTTTTTTAAAACTTATTTGCGTATAAGTGCCTGAGGCTTCCGCGTGTAATGTGCACTTAATGTGCACATCCCCTAAAGGGCCAGCCACACGTCCACTAAAATCGCACGACTGTGCGATACGATTCGATCACGTGGTCTCGAAGAACAAATGTGATTCGCGCTTCGAGAATGGAATCGTATCGCACAGTCGAGCGATTTTAGTGGATGTGTGGCTGGCCCTCTACATATGAACTGAATATTTGTGCCGTTGAGAAACGAAGCAAACAGCTCAAAAAGGTTCCTTCTTAGTCAGAGTAGATGCGGGAAAGGGGAGGGGGGAGGAGGGGGTTTAAGATAGTAAAGGGAAAATGAAATCAGGAAATGGGGAGATATCATTATTTAAACGTGGGAACATGTGCGTGTGTTTGTGGCGGGAGCACGGAAGGGGGGTGGATGGATGGAGTTTTATGAAGGTAGTAGGCCCTAAAGGAAAAGTGAGATCTAATATATATGGGAAGATACCATTTAAACGTGTGGACATTTGCGTGTGCTTGTGGCGAATGTGCTTGCGCGCGTGTGCATGCATTTTGTGCTGGCGCGCGTGCATGTGGGTTTACGTGTCTGTGTGTAGTATTCGTGGTATAATATTTCATTAGGGTAAGACGGGGTAAAAATTAAAAAAAAGCCCATGCCAATTATCTCATGAAATAAAGCAAATTTCAGTCAAATGTTGCCCATGAGACGAACGCTAAACATTAACACTCGTAATGTAATTGGCATGGGCTTCTTACCCGCCCATGGGCTTTTTACCCCGTCTTCACCTGTATGTTTCAGGGGCCTTCTTGCTTCCCTTTCTGCTGATGATGACCGTCATTGGTCTGCCTTTGTTCTACCTCGAGGCTGCCCTGGGCCAGTTCTGCAGCAACGGACCCATGGGGTGCTGGCAGTTCGCCCCCTTGTTCAAAGGTCAGCGTGGAACTCTTCAAAGTTGGAAACGAAATTTAGTCAAAGTGCAGGGATAAATCCCGCTGCCTGGTATGACCAAATTGATAGCTAGTTTTCCCCAAGTCTGCAGTATCAGCTATGTATGAAAGCATAGTAGTTATGTCTGTCTGTCTGTCTGTCTGTCTGTCTGTGTCTGCCCCAGGTCTCGGCATGTCCATGGCGGCAATGATAGGCTCTTGTATAACACTTAATTAATCCTTATTCAGTACACAGCAGCAAGCCTACTTAATGATCAAATGATGACAAGAAGGTAAGGAAGAAAGGTAGCAGAATGGTTAAGACGTTCGCCTGCCAAATGTAATGCGTGACTGCAACGTGAGTGACCCGGGTTCGACTCCCGGCCACGCCCTTTCATTCTGGTTCGACAGTATCAGCTATGTATAAAAGCATAATAGTTCTGTCTGTCTGTCTGTGTCTGCCCCAGGTCTCGGCATGTCCATGGTGGCAGGATCAGCTATCTAGATCTGTCTGTCTGTCTGTGTGTGTGTCTGCCCCAGGTCTCGGCATGTCCATGGTGGCAGGATCTGCTATCTAGATCTGTCTGTCTGTGTGTGTCTGCCCCAGGTCTCGGCATGTCCATGGTGGCAGGATCAGCTATCTAGATCTATCTGTCTGTCTCTGTGTGTCTGTCCCAGGTCTCGGCATGTCCATGGTGGCAGTATCAGCTATCTAGATCTGTCTGTCTGTCTGTGTCTGTCCCAGGTCTCGGCATGTCCATGGTGGCAGTATCAGCTATCTAGATCTGTCTGTCTGTCTGTGTCTGTCCCAGGTCTCGGCATGTCCATGGTGGCAGTATCAGCTATCTAGATCTGTCTGTCTGTCTGTGTGTGTCTGCCCCAGGTCTCGGCATGTCCATGGTGGCAGTATCAGCTATCTAGATCTGTCTGTCTGTGTGTGTCTGCCCCAGGTCTCGGCATGTCCATGGTGGCAGGATCAGCTATCTAGATCTGTCTGTCTGTCTGTGTCTGCCCCAGATCTCGGCATGTCCATGGTGGCAGTATCAGCTATCTAGATCTGTCTGTCTGTGTGTGTCTGCCCCAGGTCTCGGCATGTCCATGGTGGCAGCATCAGCTATCTAGATCTGTCTGTCTGTCTGTGTGTGTCTGCCCCAGATCTCGGCATGTCCACGGTGGCAGGATCAGCTATCTAGATCTGTCTGTGTCTGCCCCAGGTCTCAGCATGTCCATGGTGGCAGTATCAGCTATCTAGATCTGTCTGTCTGTGTGTGTCTGCCCCAGATCTCAGCATGTCCACGGTGGCAGTATCAGCTATCTAGATCTGTCTGTCTGTCTGTGTCTGCCCCAGATCTCAGCATGTCCACGGTGGCAGTATCAGCTATCTAGATATGTCTGTCTGTGTCTGCCCCAGGTCTCGGCATGTCCACGGTGGCAGTATCAGCTATCTAGATCTGTCTGTCTGTGTGTGTCTGCCCCAGATCTCGGCATGTCCACGGTGGCAGTATCAGCTATCTAGATCTGTCTGTCTGTCTGTCTGTGTCTGCCCCAGGTCTCGGCATGTCCATGGTGGCAGTATCAGCTATGTAGATCTGTCTGTCTGTCTGTCTGTGTCTGCCCCCAGGTCTCGGCATGTCCATGGTGGCAGTCTCGGGGCTGACATCCATCTACTACAACATGATCCTGGCCTGGTCCCTGTATTACCTGTTCGCCTCCTTCACCTCAGACCTGCCCTGGACCACCTGCGAGGGTCACTGGAACAGCCGAGGTACAGATTAGCGTCATCAAGCTTATAGTATTACAGGGCTCCCAATCGTCCCGCAAAACAAGGGGTCCCAGGGACTCCTTCACTTACATTATAGAGGGTCCTAGAGGCGGAATAGAGGGTCCCAGTGGTATAGCGAATGCTAAAAAGAATTTGTCTAGTGCATCCCTGGGACCCCCTGCACATTCTTTTAGAGGGTCCTGTATAATGTTAGTGCTTCATAGACCCCCAAATGTCCCTGGGAGCCCTGCGGTATAGAATTGATTGTCTTTCTTTTTTTTGTGCAGTTTTCTTTCTTTTGTTTTGCTCATTTGTGATCAAATGTTTTTTAATTTAAAAAATTTAAAAACTACAATTGTGTCTCTCACTCTAAAGATGTGTGTTTGTGTGTCAAGTGAAGTCAAGTCAAGTCAAAATGATTTTTATTGAGGATAAAAGGAATAAGCATTACTGCTTTTTTGCATCCTGTCCTCAAGAGAACAACATAACAACAAACAATGAAGGACAAATGAGAGTGCACAGAAACAAGAGTGCACAGGACAAAAACATTCGTTTTACAAAGCATCACATGAAAACATACAATTCTTAATTAGACAAAATATACATATGAAGCCATTTACATAAAATCCAAAATAATACTGCGTGTGTGCGTGTGCGTGCGCGCATGTGCATATAGATATGTGTGTGTCTGTGGGTATGCGCATGTGCATATAAATGTGTCTGTGTGTCTGTGTGATGTGTGCGTACACGCACTTGTCCATGTATGTATATGTTTTTTGAAACTGAGCCTAAAACCATAGGCCTTGCTGGAACTTAACCCAAAAATAAAAATAAAATAGAAATACTAGAGCATTTGTTTTCTCATCAACGATTTTGGACCATCCCACATTTTAAAGGAGGTTTTGAAACGCTTGAAGTACGAAAGTGCAAAATAAATAGAGGATTATGACAAAACATTTAAGCCAAGCGTTCACGGCGCTAAACTTATGCAACGTTTGGAATGCTAATAATTCATTCTTATAGTGTAATAGACGATTTTCGAAAAAAAACTAGGGGAGAGCACTTCGTGAAAATTAGAGTTGCTTATCTCCATTACTCGGTCAAATGCCATAGCAACAATGGCGTCAAAGCTTGAAACCGCAGGATGCGAGTCA
>JAGGCT020002336.1:0-25000 GCA_017654935.2 Phymorhynchus buccinoides | reverse complement strand
ACACACACACACACACACACACACACACACACGCGCGCGCGCGCACACACACGAATTTTTCCTTGTAAAGATGATATCGATTTTTTGCATAATCGTGATATTCCAGGAAGGCACTTCCAATAGGTTGCAGGAGCTGTCTGCTTACGGTCTCCTAGGTGGAGACAAGTCAGGCAAAGAGGAAAAATATGCGCTGATGGCAGGCTATTCTTGGAATTAATCTTCCGGGATTAATCTTCAGTGTGTATGCATTAAAACATTATTTTTTACCAACACCCCACCCCCTCTTTATCTCTTTCTGTGTGTGTGTGTGTGTGTGTGTGTGTGTGTGTGTGTGTGTGTGTGTGTGTGTGTGTGTGTGTGTGTGTGTGTGTGTGTGACAGACAAACATATGCACCCAGATACACACAGAGGCACATAGGCACGCGTACACATGCACATACGCGCACGCACACATGTGCGCACACACGCGCGCGTATCTGTACCCATCTCTCTCTCTCTCTCTCTCTCTCTCTCTCTCTCTCTCTCTCTCTCTCTCTCTCTCTCTCTCTCTCTCTCTATCTCTCTCTCTCTCTCTCTCGCATCACCCGATGTCCGATGTCATCACGATTTGTTGTTGCTGAACTTTACTTGTTTCTGGAGTGTGGGGTTTCACATTAGCTTTGAATGTGCACGAGACAATCGAAATCTTGTCAATTTCGAAACAATCGAAATCTTGTCAGTTTGGAAACAATCGAACTCTTGTCAATTATGAGACAATCGAAATCTGGTCAATTATGAGACAATTGAAATCTTGTCAATTTTTACAATATTTTTACGCCTTGTAATTTGATCACTGCTACTGGGTTGTTTTTTAAAATTATTGAAGTGTGACTTGTATTGTCGGCATTTGGAGGCTAGCACCGAGGAAGAGCAGTTGATAGCTCGAAATATTTGCTTTTTTAATAAATGAAGTGATTTATTGTTGTTTGTTCTTTATTTTAGTCTGCTATCTGAATATCTATCTATCTATCATCTATATATCTATCTATCGATCGATCCTATCTATATATCTATCTATCTATCTATCTGTCGGTCTGCTTATTTGTCTACGTCTATGTTACAGACACACAGAAGGCACAGGGACAAAAGAGAAAAGAGAGGAAGAAAAACTAATGACAAATGAGAGACAAATGGACGTAGAGTGAGTGAGACAGATTGGCAAGACACACTGAGAGAGAAAACACACACCTTGATAACAAAAATTAAGAGGGAGGGAAGGAATGAGAGAGTGGGGTGAGGTGAAAAAAAGAGAGGGTGGAGAAAAATAAGAAGCGAAGAGATGACATATTACTTTACAAGTTGTCTCGACAAAAGTTCACCCACAAAAAACATTTGTTTAGAAAAAAAACCCACACAAAAAACACATTTGTTTAGAATCGCGAGTACAGGAAAACATCTTAATGTTTGTCTGAACTAATTTGATATGAGTGGTTTGACTCCCAGTCACGCCTTCCCCTTTCAGCTTCTTTGCTTCTGTTTGTTTGCTTGCTTGCCCTGCTCTTTTTTCTTTTGCCTCTTATCCATATTTTCATCTACACCCACAAACCGCAATATTTAGGTATTCATTAGGTATTAGGTATTAGGTACTTAATAGTCACAGAGGCGTCTCTGTGAAATTCGGGCTGCTCCCATCTGGAGAGCGCGTCGCAGCCAGAGGCGCGCCGCCCATTTGTTTTTGCATGCGATTATTTTGTGACTGATGAGGAAAGAAAAGGAGGCGGGTAAATGTTGACCAAATGGCAACTTTTTCGTTGCCACTGGGTTTAGCGTGTGCTAAGTGCTTGGGCACACTCCCGGTTTATCGTCTCATCCGAAAGACCGTAAGGCCTAGTGTAAAGTGAGAAGAGAAATCCCCTGTTCGAACTCGGGTTTACTTGACACAATGTGAACGCGATACCTCTGTGCCACCGCATTATGTAATCGGAGTTGGTCAAAAACAAAAAAATGCGTGTTAGAAATAAGTTGCGAAACATATGCTACATTTTATTAAAAATAAAATAACTTTTAAAACAAAGTTAAAACTTTACAGAAAGAAACATAATAAAACGTGCAAGGGAGCTTTAAATCATGTTATTTTGTCTGTCTGTCTCCTTTTCTGTTTGCTTCTTTTTTCGTCATCTCTATGGAACATCTCTCATAATACACAATTTAATGATAATCGGGAACATTATGTTTATGTACTTTACAGGCTTTTAAGTTTTCGCGACAATGTTTGTCTATACCTAACTCTCTCTCTCTCTCTCTCTCTCTCTCTCTCTCTCTCTCTCTCTCTCTCTCTCTCTCTCTCTCTCTCTCTCTCTCTCTCTCTCTCTCTCTCTCCCATCATTCGCCAAATTGTCGCCGGCGACATTATAGATGCCACATCGTTCGCCAAATTGTCGCCTCGACAAATTGTTGCTATTTGACTTTAGTTGCTAGTATAGTCATATGTATCTCTCTCACACATACACACACACTCTCTCTCTCTCTCTCTCTCTCTCTCTCTCTCTCTCTCTCTCTCTCTCTCTCTCTCTCTCTCTCACAGAAAAAGAGATACAGACAGACAATGGTATTGTATGCCAGTCAGTCGTTTCCGACTGTGACTGCCAGATAGTAGAGGGGGCAGATGCTTTTTCGTCGGGCTAGTGGAGATGCCTTGCCCATGGTGCATCCCCAGTGAGACAGAGAAATAGAGACATAGATTAAGAGACAGAGTGGAAAAAACACCGAAATGGGATAAGAAAGAAAGCAAGAAGAACAGAGAACAAAATAAAGGAACACAAAGGAAAAAGAAATGGAATGAGAGAATAAGATGGGAAAAGAGATACAAAGGAAATGACAGCAGAGAGAGACAGAGTTAAGACAAAGACAGATACAGTGATAGGGTGAAAGAAGCACAAAGACAGAGAAGACAGAAAGACAGAATGAAAGAAGCACAAAGACAGAGAAGACAGAAAGACAGAGAAGTAAAAATACCAAAAATACAAACAAAAAGTTAAGGATCAGAAGAAGTAAATAAAATCATACAAGCTCACAGTAATAATAATAGCAATAGCTTTAATAATAGCTTCAGCGTTAGGGCACGTACACATACACGCGGGTATTTCGTGCAGAAACCCATGCGCAAACCGTAAATAAATAAAAGAAAGAAGGGAAAAGTGTCCAAATTTCTCCTACGGACTGGATTTTGCAAATGTTGCAAATTTGACATTTTAATATTTAGCTCATATATAGCTACACCTATTTACGCAAATTATAAAATTATAATACATAATAATTATGTTTTTTAAAACCCCAACTAAACAAGTATTTTTGAAACGGCTGTCACAAGATTTAGAAAGTTAGGTTTTGCAACTGTATGCAGCATTTGAAGCAAATGTGTTTCTTTTTAGTTTTTCAAAATGGAATTTCGCAACATTCACATTTAACATTTACAACAAATTAAAACAAAGTCGAAATTAAAACCCAGAAGAAACGGTTTAATCATATAAAAAAAAACCAGACCAAAACAAAACACGACGTTTCGGGTTCAACCCGTTGTCCAGTGAGCAAAACAAAACACGTTTCGGGTTCAACCCGTTGTTCAGTGCTCGGGTTCAACCCGTTGTCCAGTGAGCAATATCTTTCTGCCTTATTGGTCCATTTTCCTGACTTTTTTTTCAAGATTTTCAACAAAGAATGTTTTCCAGCCGAAGACAGACCTAAATATTTCTTAGTTAACGGCAGTATGACGCATATACGCTCATAATTGACAGGAAACTGTCTGAGCGATCGACGAAGAAGTAAGTATAAAGATGGTCGGGATGGTCAGCTTTATTTCTCTGTTAAAGAGTGGATGCGATGACTCCCAAAGCCGTGACTCCTGTGGGCACTTGCCACGCAAAATGTTGTAGCGACATTTTGCATCGGGGATGGCCGCGCAAAATGTCACAACTGCTGCAAAACGTCGCAATTACGACATTTTGCGACGATGCGACATTTTGCGGGTGCACAGACGTTTATTGCATTCGTCAAGCTCATTCTAATAGTGTTTAGTGTATGATCCATATGTCGTGAAAATATAGTTTTGTCAAGCAGACTGCATCTCGTCAACGTTTCCTCTCAGATTCAGATTTGTCTATTTTCCTTCTTTATTCTATACTGAATATACTGCCCAAAATTCTATACTGCCCAAAATGTAACAATTTGCCCAAATTGTAACAATTGTTACATTTTGGGTCAGCCTTGACAGCCCAAATTGTTACATTTGGGGCAATTGTTGCAAATTGGGCTTTAACACTGTACGATGATAACCGGGTTTCTCCAAGCTGTGCCGTGAAAGAGAAGTCAGCCCGCCTTTCACCCACACATCGCGTGTTGCACGAACGGACTTTTCTGATGGCTATGGACGGATTCTTGCTACTCACACTAAATGTGCGAGGTTCACGAATGAAAACAAAAAGAAAAGCGTTGCTTAGATATTTACGAAGTAATAAATTTGAAATAGTATGTTTTCAGGAAACACATATCACAAAAGACTTAAGTGACTTAGGTGGTGATTTTGTTTTTGGAGAAAATATTTTACAGGTTATCTTGTTACAAAAAGGGCTTGCAAAGAACATATAAACGGAGTATTCTACTGATAGAACACTAGCCATTAAAGAGCATAACGTTTTGATAATAAACGTTTATGCCCCTAACCATGATAGAGAAAAGATGACTTTTTTGGATGAGTTGCAAAATGCATTACCAAATATAACGTATGATAACATTATAGTATGTGGAGATTTCAATACGGTATTGGATAATTCTAAAGACATCATTTCAGGGGAACCTCATGCTCAAAGAGTTGTTTCCCGATTTAATAAATTGCTTACAGAAATGAATATACATGGCGACTATTTAACTCAGACAAAAAAGAATTTACATGGTCACTACTTGTTGACGGATTCTAATTTATTTGACAAAGTGTCTGATCACAGGGCCTGTTTAGACACGATAGCATTCTCAAATATTGAACGTGTATTGGAAATTTAATAATTCTCTGTTAACTGACATGAATTTTGTGACGCAAATGAATAGTTTTATTAACAATATAGAAATAAACACAAATGACAGTCAAATTGCCTGATAACTTTTGAATATTAAAATCCGAGAATTTTGTTCAAACAGAAAGCTATTGTTTTTAGAAATAGCACTATTCATTTATATGCTGAACTGAATCAGCTGGACGTCCACACAGCTGAGCCACGATCCTAATAACGTTACGTTACTGAAAGACAGGGACAAAGTAAAGCTCCAGCTGGAGCTGTTGGAACAGCTCAGGTCCGTGCAAGAGCGCAGTGGGTGGACCAGGGGGAGAAGAATACCAAATTCTTCTTAGGCTTAGAAAGAGCCAGAGCAAACGCAAAAATTATGACTAGTATTAAAAATGAAAATGGTGAAGTAGTTACTAATCAACAAGAGATTTTAACGGTTCAAAAAGATTACTTTAAGAATTTGCATAGAAAGAAAGTCCATGAAAAAGAGAATGAAATGTTAAGGAAAATCCAACTTTTTGCAAGTACAGCAAATATTCCCAGTTTAAATGAACAGCAAAAGGAGGAGTGTGAAGGCATGTTGACAGAATCAGAAGTTCTGAACATACTAAAATCTATGAAAAACGGTTCAAGTCCTGGTTGCGATGGGCTTACCATAGAGTTTTATAAGTTTTTTTGGAAATCTATTTCTATAAACATGTAATAGCTTCCTTAAATTCAGCTTTTGAGTGTGGAAACATGTCACTGTCACAGCGCAAAGCTGTTATCACATTAATACACAAAGGGAAAGAATTGCCTAGGAATGAAATGAAAACCTGGAGGCCTATTTGTTTAACTAACACAGATTACAAACTGTTAGCAAAATGTCTAGCCACGCGTCTTAATGGTGTAATTGATAATTTGATCTCTGAGGATCAGTTTGGTTATTTTAAAGGTATGATTGATGACGTCACTGATTATTGTAATCAATCAAACACACCAGGTCTTCTGTTTGCCGTGGATTTTTTCCATGCTTTTGACTGTATTTCTAAAGATTGCATGCTGCAGGTTTTTACACTGTTTGGATTCGGAGAAGAATTCTTAAAATGGGTTGCTGTGTTGATGACTGACAATGTAAGCTGTGTGGGCTACTGTGGCTGGCTTTCAGAGTATTTCGCGGTGGAGGCTGGAATTCGACACGGGTGCTGTTGCCGGCCGTTTTGGAACCGCCGTTTTGTCCAAATTTTCTATTATGATTTGGACAAAACGGCGGTTCAACAATCCGCCGTTTTGTCTATAGACAAAACGACGGTTTGGACAAAATGGCGCCAGATTTTGAACCGCCGTTTTGTCCAAATGAAAATTGGAGTTATAAAAACTCATTCTTGACAAGTTCTCATTAAAAAAAAACCACCAGTGAAATAAAATGAATAACAAGCTGACCACTGACACTGGTCACTTTGGCCTAATTTTACCGTTTGAATGCTAATTAGTGTATTAGATCATATGAACAATTGTTGATGTGGTTGACCAGTGGTCAGTGTCACTGACCAGTGGTCACTTTGGCCTATTTTCACTGTTTGACTGCAAATTAGTGTATTAGTTCAAAATGAACAATTGTTGATGTGGTTGACCAGTGGTCAATGTCACTGACCAGTGGTCACTTTGGCCTATTTTCACTGTTTGACTGCAAATTAGTGTATTAGTTCAAATGAACAATTGTTGATGTGGTTGACCAGTGGTCAATGTCACTGACCAGTGGTCACTTTGGCCTATTTTCACTGTTTGACTGCACATTAGTGTATTAGGAGTTCAAATGAACAAATTTTGATGTCGTTGACCAGTGGTCAGTGTCACCGACCAGTGGTCACTTTGGCCTTTTTTATGTGGTTGACCAGTGGTCAGTGTCACTGACCACATCAAACCTTGTTCATTTGAACTCCTAATACACTAATTTGCAGTCAAACAGTGAAAATAGGCCAAAGTGACCACTGGTCAGTGACACTGACCACTGGTCAACCACATCAACAATTGTTCATATGATCTCCTAATACACTAATTAGCATTCAAACGGTAAAATTAGGCCAAAGTGACCAGTGTCAGTGGTCAGCTTGTTATTCATTTTATTTAACTTTTTTTTTTTAATGAGAACTTGTCAAGAATGAGTTTTTATAACTCCAACTTTCATTTGGACAAAACGGCGGTTCAAAATCGGGCGCCGTTTTGTCCAACCCGCCGTTTTGTCTATAGACAAAACGGCGGATTGTTGAACCGCCGTTTTGTCCAAATCATAATAGAAAATTTGGACAAAACGGCGGTTCTAGCCCCGCCGTTTTGTCTATAGACAAAACGGCGGAATTTGGACAAAACGGCGGTTAATGCCCCTTCTCTCCTTTGGCTTTTGCCTTGTCTTTAGAATTGCTAGCGATTCGATTAAGACATTGTTCAAACATTAAAAAGATAACAGAACGGATAACTTTATTGCACTGTATGAGGATGACATGACACTTTTTCTGTCAGATGAAAATAATATGCTTAGCTGCTTAAGCATTTTGGAAGAATTTGCAACTATGTCAGGATTAATGGTGAGCAAACATAAATCTGAGGCAATGTGCTTGGGTGCTTTAAACATCGACAGGACAAATATTTTGATTTTAAGTGGAATAATAAGCTAAAAAATTTGGGGGTAATATTCAGTAATGATAAATGTGCATCAATTCTTGAAGAAAACTGGTTGAGTAGAATCGAAAAGTGTAAACGAATTATTTCGTCATGGGAAAGAAGAAATCTTAGCATAATGGGCAAGATATGCATTGTGAAAACATTCTTAATATCACAGTGGACTTATATTATGAAAGCAATACATATTCCTGAACAGGTTGTTAGTGAGGTAAACAGGCTATTTTATCGATTTATATGGAGAAAACGGGACAGCAACCGCAAAGCCTTTGAGAAGGTCAAAAGAGTAGTGATGTGCTGTGACACAGAGAAGGGAGGCCTAAAAATTATAGATCTTAAAAATCTGCAAACTGCATGTTTGCTACATTGGGTAGTTCAAATGCGTAGGAATGCAGATAAAAAATGGTCATTTATTGCAAGGCGCTTTTTTACTTATGTTGGTGAACAATGCGTTTGCTTTGACGCTGCTATCTCTCGTAAGCTTTTTAAAGGTTTGGAGACAGTAAAATCAAAGTTTTGGTATTTTGTGCTGGCTTCTTGGTTAGACAACAATGTGTTGCCGGCAGAGCAATTTTCTAATTGTCTGTGGAATAACTTATCGGGGAAATGTATTGTTCTTCCTTAATTGGGTTAAGGCTGATATTCTTGTTGTTCTGGACGTATTAAATGACCACGGTGTATGTTTATCCTTTAATAAAATATGCACTATTCCCCCAGCTGTCAGTTAGCTGTTAATGCATATCTATCTGCTTATCAGTACGAAAATGCAATAGACAGTCATAGCATGGATACACCTTGGTTTTGTGGTAAAAGAGTTTCCACAGTTAAAGAATTTAGAAAGCAGCTAATGGAGAAAAAATGTGCGCAGCCATGTTGTGTTGCTTTCTGGAAACATAAGTTTAATATTGATATAACCTCAGACGTTTGGTCGTTAGCTAAGCTTTCAACTAAGGAGATCCGACTTCCATTATTGGAAGATCATGCATAACATATATGCCACTAATATTTTGTTACACAAAATGAAAATTAGGAATGACAGTAACTGGATGTACTGGATGTTATTGAGCATTTCTTTTACGAGTGCCCAAAAGTCACTGGGTTTTGGAAGTATATTGAAAGTTCGCAGGACTAAGAGAATGAGAATGTTATTAGTTACCTTCAACAGTGCAGTTTCAGTGCTGTGAAATGGCCTGTACGCTGATTGTGAACGACTGATGAGTTGATGTTCATTGAGATAGCCTAGGAGTTGATGAAGAACTAATTTCTCAATGATTTTTTATATGAAAGAGAGGTTGGATATAGGCCTATAGTTCTTGAGAGTGTCTGGGTCAAGGGATGATTTCTTTAGAAGTGGTTTGACAATGGCAGTTTTGAACACAGATGGAAAGGAGCCAGATGTTAGAGAGTTGTTGACAATATGGGTGAGAGTAGGGTGTAGTTCATCAAGATACTCTATGAAAAGTGGCGTCGGCATAGGGTCAAGAGAACAGGAAGTGGGTTTTGATTTTAGAATGATCTTCTTCAATTCAAAGGCAGTAACTGGCTGAAATTCCAAGAACGTGGATGTTGTTCCTATTTGGTCAAACTGGGTAGTAGGTGTAGAAGAAGCCTGATCAAGTTCGTTTCTGATCAGCTGGATTTTCTGAACAAAGTAGTCGTTAAAGACATCTGGAAGGTCACTGACAGGGTGGGTGGTAGGGAGAGGGGTGCTTTTTTCACGCAGAGTAGTTTGCTGCAGATAGCAAACAGCCGGCTAGAGGTCACTGCATTGTTTATTTGGTCAGTGTAAAAGGAGGATCTTGCTGTCAACACTATGTTCGCTATTTTTCGTTTCGCAGCGTTGAAGATTTGTTTCGTAACGGTAAGGGGGGTCTTAAGCCATGCTCTTTCAGCTACACGCTTTTCTGACTTCGCCGAGTTCAGTTCAGTGCTAACTAAAGGATACCACGGCTCCAGTCTATCAGCACGCTCTTGTCGGTGACGTGTGTGTGTCGATAACGCGAGTGAGAGCGCTGTTAAGTTCGTTGACTGTGGGGCATGATTCAGGGCAGATAGTCGCACGCAACTCTGCTTGAAATGCTGATCTGTCCATGCCGCGTACATTACGAGACTGTCTGTATGATGGGGTGTCAGTCGGGACAGACAAACATAGTTCACAAACAATACAGAAATGGTCAGAAGCAAGAGATTGAGTGACATGAGTAGAGCGTAGCAAATCATCATCGGGTCTATAAATTACCCAGTCCAGAATGTGGCCACGTTCATCAGTTGGCTCAGTAACAGATTGACTAAAGTGAAACATATCCAAAGCATTAATCGTCTTAGTAGTTACAGGGCTATGCTGAGTATTAAAATGAACATTAATGTCTCCTAATATAATACACTTTCCAGAAAGGTTATTACAGTACTCTAAAAGGTCAGGGAATTCACTGAGAAACATAGCATCAGTCAGTTTATTTTTGCGGCTTGGTGGAGGTCGATACACGCAGATGACGTGGACAGGAGAAGACGACGTTGCCAGGGTAACGCAAACTGCTTCGAAGCTTGGGTGTTGGAAGGGAAAGGCAGTGGATGTGGAAATATGCTTGGCCAGAGAGTTCTTGGAGATAAGCGCAATCCCCCCGCCACGTGAAGGGCGGGGGAAGGAAGAGAGTGTGTAGCCAGACGGTGTCAGGTCAGCACACTTTGCTTCATCGCCTTGTTTTTGAAGCCAGGATTCAGTTACTACGAATACATCACAGTCGTTGTCCATAATGAAAGAGCGGATCTCTGCTCGTTTCAGTGGGTCGCTGACAGATCTTGCGTTAAAGAGGGCCAGTTGTAGACCGTTGGAATCGTTACGTTGTGTTGTGCTGGAGGGCCCATGGGTAGTTGGAATGCGTATCAGGTTGTCAGGGAAACGCTTGGTTGTACAGTTAGTATTTGTACAGTTCAGGGATTGTTCCACAGGATGGCAGTGAGAGGAAGGTGGGGGGTAGACAAGCAAGGCGTGTCGACCGACCCAGTGTTGGTTGATGTCAGGCGTTGGCAGCTTAGTGATGGCCGAATCAGGTCTGTTACCACACACTGTGCTGATCTTTCTCAGTTTCCGCCGACCACCACGGTGTTTGCGGACCCGAGGAAGATTATATCCAATTCCCACTCCTTTGATGGCCTCCATTACAGCCTCCGTTGCGTCCAGTGGCGCTGGGGCAACAGACAGCAGTTGTTCTGGACCGTAGGAGATACGAGAAAGAGGCGCGGTGGGGGAGTGGTGAGGGGCGGTTTGATTGGATGGAGTAGATTCAACAAGTGGAGGGAGAGGCCCGTACAAGAATGGGGGAGAGGAGGGGTGAGGAGGATAGGGGATGGAAGAAATGGGTTGGCAAGCAGGCTGGTAGTGGAATGGCGTTTCTAGGTTAGCATGAGAGTTGGACAGTTGAAACAAAAAAGCAGTCCAAATAACTAGCAAATCAGGCGGAAGAACTGCACAAAACAAGAACCAATACACGCACCACTCCATCATACTACACGTATACACTTTTCACAACAATAGACAATCTAGGTACAACGCTACAGTGAAAAAATATCAGAGCTCGTGACCATGCTGCCTGTCAGGCGTGGAACACTTACTACTGTCCTTATATTTTCAATGCGAAAATTTGAGGGGGGGGGGGGGGGGGGGGGGGGGGGGGGGGGGGGGGGGGGGGGGGGGGGGGGGGTAATCTACAAGACAGCCGAAATTTTCTTTTCTTTCAGTACAGGAATATACCAATTGATTGATTAATTGAATTTATGTTGGATTTGCATTTCAGCATAGCTGGACACAAAATGCAATTAAACATTGTGACTTAAAAATCGTCGCATGTAGATAATCCAGAACCCCTGTGGCAGCGAAAAATGCTACAACGCGTTACAATTGTAACATTTTGCTGCGTTGCAACATTTTGCACGGAAAACCTGCGGCAAAATGTTACAATTTTGTTGGAATTGTAGCATTTTGCGCGAGGCGCAGCGCCAAGCGCAGTTTGCTACCATTGTAACATTTTGCGCGAGGCGCCCACCTTTGATTGAAAGTTTTCAATTGTAACATTTTGATGCATTGTAACATTTTGCCTGGGGCGCCTGTTGTAATTTAGAATTGTAACCCTGGAGGAGCCCCGGGCCCCTCACGCAATTTGTTACAATTGTAACATTTTGCCGCGTTGCAACATTTTGCACTGCCACAACCCCCCGTATTTTCCACTAAACATTCAAGGATTGACTACCTTGTTATTCGGCATACTAAAAAATCTAAGAAATATACTAAGAAATATTTCATACTATATTAACTTATTTTTTAAAAGAAGTGCGTAACGCCTTCTCTCTCTCTCTCTCTCTCTCTCTCTCTCTCTCTCTCTCTCTCTGAGAGTGGCCTGCCCTTGTATGGCTTCCAACAAGTCGATTGAGCTGCTCTGATATTTTTTCTCCTGTAGGCCCGTTTAAACCATCCAGTATGCCTGTGGAAGGATTACCAAGAATTTTCGAAGTGTCCATCAATGCTATGCTGCAAGAAATGGCACTGACAAGCTTTAAAATTGAGTCCAGGGGAAAACAAAACATTGTCGTGATACGACTGACTACGCCAGACGACCACCATGCAGTGCAAACTCCTGCCAGCAGTGTTGTGTATCGACGCAAGGCTGGGGCCTTGCAGCTGAATCGTGACAGACAGCGGGCTCAAACTTACCGGACCGATCAGCAAAGAACGGTATGTAAGCCTAATGAAAACATGTCCTCACCGACCGGTTTGTTTATGCCAACACCGCCAAGTATTGTTTACAATTCGAACAGAATTGAAGGCGACCAAGGTGTTTGTGCCAATATTTTCCAGTGTGACAATCTCCCCCCTCCGCCCCCTTCCATTGTTCAACACGCACGAGATGCACGGGCCAGTGACACGAAACACATTGATATGGAGCAGTGTGACAGGCAGTCTGTGACGATTGCACGTGAGGAAGATATTGTGTTGGATAGCGGGTCTGTCAATTCGGAATGTGACCCAGTTTATGTTGAGGGCTTTGAACCAGAGAACGTACCCGGTAATGTGCCAGCGCCAACACAACATACCGCAGACATGGAGACAGCTGAAGGCGATCCTGAGGACAGTGATCGAATGGATGAACCAGCCAGTGTGCAGCGGGACAACGTGACGATCAGGGATCTTATGGACTACATGGACGGCATGACAGACAGAATGAACTCCAGAAACGGTGATGCAGGTAACGTGGAAGAAACACCCCACAACAGCGAAGCAGGGACCGACGGAAATGTAGACGACTGTGGATAAAACATCGGTATTTCCCATCGTGGCTCAATGTGTCGCGACTCACATCGGTATTAATTTGATAACGAACTGTTCCTTTTCCGCGACATGGTTACCAATCGCGATGCATTTCTGACATACGTTTCATGTTTGCATCGTTATATTGTGTATGTTATCCCATGAGAATGGGCTTTGTAAGCTTACCTCATTAAACAATTCCATTCAATTCAATTCTCTCTCTCTCTCTCTCTCTCTCTCTCTCTCTCCCTCTCTCTTCTCTCTCTCTCTCTCTCCAATTTCAGGTCGTATGAATGCATTTGTGAGTGCATGTGTGTTAGTTTATGTTCGAGGAAGCACACATCGTTTTTTGGGTTTTTTAATGACAAGCAGATAGGTCCTTGTCATGACACACAGACTCACACACTTAAGGGGCCAGGCCTACCAGGATTTTGATCAAAATTCGTTTTTTGGATAACCTAGTAGTGTTTTACACCATTACATAAGTAAATCTTTATATTTTCGCACACAGTTCAATTTTTTTTAGCCAATTCATCACCGAAGCAGAGATATCTGGGGTCAAAGTAGGTAGGTGTTGACCCCCGGACAGCAGATTCGTGGCCCCAATTTGGAAATTTTTGTTGTTTTTAGTAGAGAGTAATCCTCCGTAATGCAAGTGAGTCTGATTGTGAATCAGATGTTGGACTTGAAGATACTTTCAGTCAAGAGTGTGGAGGTTTTAGGATGATTGATGTTGACATACTCAACCGTAACATCATGTAAGTGGGGTGGGGAGGGGGTAGTGGTGGAGGCTATGGTGGTGGTGGGGTTGGTGGAGTTGGGTAGGGCTTGGGGTTGAGGTGGGGGTTGGGGGTGGGGTTGGGGCAGTGGCTATTTTTAATGATGGGTGTGGCAGGTTAGGTGACATTCTGCGGTGCATGAAGATCAGTGTCGGACACTTTTCATCTACTTTCTTTGAGGACAAGGATACTCTGCGCGTAACCCCCCTGTAATCCCCCGTAATGACAGCCCAGAGGCAGACTCGGATGTCCACAAAGGAGTATAGAAAGGAGAGGAGACTCAGGAGGCTTAACAGAGATGAGGAACAGGTTGAGAGGGAAGGATTTCCCTACCAAGCTGGTGGCCATTACATTTTATGGTAAGATCAACACTTATTTTCTAATCTTAAGGTAAAATGAACTCTTATTTTTCGCATGCCGATTTCCGAAATCGCCTTTTCCCCTACAGTTTTTACTCTATATTTTCTTTACTTTTAAAGCTAGAGCCTTGAAAGTTTGCATGGGGATTGCTATGCTATGCCCTGGATCCTGTTCTACAATGATAACAATCAGAGTGAAAGAAGAGAATTTTCATTATGCATGTGAAGGTGGATTTTATTAAAAAAATTATGTACATTTGTCCGGGTCCTGAGCATTAAATAGTCAACTTACAAACTATTCTCTAGAACAGGTTCCAGATAGGCTTGTATTTAACCTATAAAGCAAAGGACATCATTCAAATATTGTTAGTGGTAGAGAAAGTGGGTAAAAAGGAAGGCCATGTTTTATTCAACACTTTCCGCTGGTATTTATTTAATATTTCTCCCCCTCACATACTAACCACACAACTGACTTAAAACTGTTTTTACAACTAGCTCATAGATAGACAAAGATGATCACCAAATTTAGTTTAAATCCATCGAATAGTTTAGGAATAACAAAAATGAACAAAAAATCAGCCCCCCCCCGGTAGGTAGGTCTGGCCCCTTAATTGCACATACCTGCTCCACGCGAACATCCCAGTCACCGAAGATCTTTTTTCCTCTAAAGTACTTTGACCTGTAAACAAAACAACAGATTTTAATATATCCAAATAAAGAAGACAGATGCAGAGACAGACAGATGTAGAGTGGCACAGAGGTATCGCGTTCGCCTCGTGTCAAGTAAACCCGAGCTCGAACCTGGGCACAAGGGATTTTTCCTCTCACTTTGCACTAGGTCTTTCGGATGAGACGATAAACCGAGATCCTGTGTGTCCATGTACTTAGCACGCGCTAAACCCAGTGGCAATGAAAAAGTTGTCATTTCGTCAAAATTTACCCCCCTCCCTTTCATTCCTCATCAGTCACAATAAATCGCATGCAATATTTGTCGTTTTTTAAATTGGCTGGCTGCGACGCGCTCACTTTCCTTCCTCATCAGTCACAATAAATCGCATGCAATATTTGTCGTTTTTTAAATTGGCTGGCTGCGACGCGCTCCCAAGCAACCTGAATTTCACAGAGACGCCTCTGTGACTATAAAGTACCAAATAAGTACCAGGGTAAAGGTCAAGATGTGCCCCCCCCCCCCCCCCCCCCCCCCTACCTATCTCGGTTAATTGTATTTTTCCGTTATTGCCTTTCTTACCATACATAAAGCTGTATTTTAGGAACATTTTTAGCTAATAACCTTTTTGGAATACTAACCCTAACCCTAACCCTAGCCCTAACCCTAACCCTACCCCCCACCGTATAAGACGGAAAAAACGCAACGAACCCACAACTGTGACAAATCGCGGTGTACTGCAGTACATAGTGGGGGGTAGGATTAGGTTTAGGGTTAGGGTTAGGGTTAGGGTTAGTATTCCAAAAAGGTAATTAGCTAAAAATTCTACTAAAATACAGCTTTATGTATGGTAAGAAAGGCAAAAACGGAAAAATACAATTAACCGAGAAATGCATGGGGGGTGGCACACCTGACTGACAGGCAGGTAGGTAGGCAAACACAGACAGAAAGACACTCGCATACAGTAAGGTAGTCAAAGACAAGGCTAGCCAGAGAGACATGCACAGACATGAACATCCAATGTAGACATCAGAGAGCCTAGTTGGGTAGGTAGTTCTGTTTCCCCAAAGGAATAAAATTATGGGTATTTCTGTCAGTCTTGATTTGAGAGACAATCGCTGATGAAAACCATGAACAGTTAGTTGTACGGAGCAGGGGGAGGCTAAAAGGGAATGTGGTCTAAAAAGGAATGTGGAAACTCGTTGACTGATCACTGGACTGTTTTGTTCATAGTTTTTAACGAGAGCCAAAGTAAATAAACAAAATCAATCTTATCATAAAATGGGCTCATAAAATGAAAGTTACGATATTTTATGGGTTCCTTCCTTCTCCTTCAATATTCTTCCTGTGGTCGTGTGATTGAAAAGATAAAACTCACAGAAATACAGGTATTTATGCTCGTAGAAATGTAGCTGTAAGTTCAACGACCACCGCACCAGAACACTTTGTCCCTAAGGGCGGGTCGTCACGAGGACGTTAAACTTACCATAAAATACCAAAGGCAAATAACTGTAAGTGTTAAATAATCAAATATTCTAAGAGGGAAAACAAATCTGAATAACAATGAACCCATGTGAACACACACGACTACAGCACTTCAGAACATGGGGGTAAATGGGGGTGCAACTTCCGGATAACGAATGACGAATACAATGTCGCCGATGTACATAGTGGGGGGTAGGGTTAGGTTTAGGGGTAGGGTTAGGGTTAGGGTTAGTATTCCAAAAAGGTAATTAGCTAAAAATGTTCCTAAAATACAGCTTTATGTATGGTAAGAAAGGCAAAAACGGAAAAATACAATTAACCGAGAAATGCATGGGGGGTGGCACACCTGACCATTCAGAAAGAGTGTACATATCAGCTCTAGCCCATGAAACAGGTCTTTGCTCGAAGGAGAAGTAGCATTAGGAAGACTACCTGGGGACTGTGTCATGAATTTTTCAGTTCTTAGTTCTCACTCGTCCTGTTTGGAAGTTTGGAAAGAATGGGACTACTCCCTCTCTCTCTCTCTCTCTCTCTCTCTCTCTCTCTCTCTCTCTCTCTCTCTCTCTCTCTCTCTCTCTCTCTCCTCTCTCTCTCTCTCTCTCTCTCTCTCTCCTCTCTCTCTTTCTCTCTCTCTCTCTCTCTCTCTCTCTCTCATAGCTTTGGTACTCGTTTTTCTTTTTCATTTCTACTTATATATGTTGGTGTTTTTTTCGAGGGCTGGATGTAAAAAAGCAATAGCTTATTCTATTTACCCTCAATAAATAAAATTCATTCAATTCAATTCAATTCAATTCTCTCTCTCTCTCTCTATCTCTCCCCTCTCTCTCATCTTCGTTTTCCTTTAATTTATAGACAATAGTTATTCGAGTCACAATAAAGGATCACGTTCGGCAAATGAAAACGCAGAGTGTCTAAGTGATACAGAAACACAAGATATTCATGAAAAGATCTCATTTCGCACGTGGTGCAAAAACAAAGACAAAGACTTTGATGGACCATTCAGAAAGAGTGTACATATCAGCTCTAGTCCAATGGTAGAGCCCACTTTCGTCGCATCAACCATACTAATCTTGTCGACCAACCACTTTCCTTCGACCCTTCTCTACAACCACTTTTGTCGACACCTTGAAAACTACTTTCGTCGCCCGTCAACATAAGTGATTGGCTTGAACCAAAAAAATGGTTTTAAAAGTAGTTGAAAAAACAGTCGACAACCTTTCTCGACACCTTGAAAACTACTTTTGTCGCCCGTCAACACAAGTGATTGGTTTGACCCCACAAAATTGGTTTCAAACGTGTTGACAAAAGTGGCTAAAAAAACAGTCAACAAAAGTGGTTGGTTGACAAGGGAGGTTGAGGCGACAAAATGGGGGTCCGTTGTTTTCACTCCTACCACAGCACTGCGCATATTTCTGTCAGGAACTCTCCGTGACATACAGTGATGGGACCCACCAATGCGTCAATAATGGATGAACCAGCACCGTGCACAATGAACTCTGAATGTGCGTGGTGGGTGGGTGGAGGGGAGGTGGGTGAAAGAGACAAAGACCATAGTGGATGGGTGTTGTAATCAGAATAGTAAGCTAGGATTTACATAGCGATGTTAACACGAATTCTGGAAGCTCTGAGACATAAAATAGGGGGGGGGGGGGGGGGGGGGGGGGGGGGTGGGGGGGGGGGGGGGGGGGGGGGGGGGGGCGGGGGGGGGGGGGGGGGGGGGGGGGGGTGGGGACAGCTTCTCGTATTGGGGGGGGGGGGGGTGGAGGGGAGGGGGGGGTGGGGGGGGGGGTGGGTGAGGTGGGGGGGGGGGGGTGGGGGGGGGGTGGGGGTGGGGGGGGGGGGGAGGGGGTGGGTGTGGGTGGGGGGGGGGTGGGTTGGGGGGAGGGGGGGGGTGGGGGGTGGTGGGGGGGGGGGGGGGGGGGGGGGGGGGGGGGGGGGGGGGGGGGGGGGGGGGGGGGGGGGGGGGGGGGGGGGGGGGGGGGGGGGGGGGGGGGGGGGGGGGGGGTGGGGAAACATAAATCGAATCTTAATCATGAGAATGGATAATGTTAATAAGCCTAGACTGTCAATTACACAGAGATTGTAACATACATTTTCAAAGTTCTAAAAGAAAATGAAAAGAAAACTTGCTTCTCGAATTCATGAACTCAATAAGCCCAGACAGCAAATCACAAATAGATGGTAGCAGGAATTCTGGGAGTTCTGAAAGAAAATGCAAAAGAGACTGCTTCTAATAGTCATTACCTCATCGACACTAATAGTTTCCGGATTGTTGCTAGAAGGTGTTGACAGAGTAAGAATACCCTGTCAACATTCAACAACACATCCTAAGCCTCCATGAATGTTGTATTAAGAATGTGTTTATAACTTTTTTAAGCAAAGCTGCTCAAAGCCCAACACAGACAATCATCAAAATGCAGAAAACATCGGCTAAACTCAATCAACCAGAAAATAGCAATAAACATTGAAGATAAAAACTCAATTGGAAAAGATTTGCGTGGTTTTTTTGACAGAAAATATATTTGCATGTAAAGGAATGCCTAGATCAATTGAGAGAAAGCTTGATGGACTATGTACACAACATAGAATGCGAACAGCTTCGTTTTTCATCTTTTTCTGCTTCATATGCTTTATGTTAGATTTATCCTCTTGGGATAGAACTATGGGGAACAGAAGGGGGGACCGTACCGTGCCCCCCCCCCCCCCCCCCCCATGATTAAACCAAAGTAGGCTAGAAATGTTCCTTAGGACCTCCTGAACACGTTACAATTTGTTCCCAAGAAAAAACCTCAATCCCACTACAAGTTATAGCCCCTGATGTAAGGGTACCCCCCGGTCGCCCGGTACACATTTGTCAAAATACAAGTGATGAACAGTTCATTTAAATGAACAGTAAAACAATTTTTTGTTTTCCAAATAATGCATTTAGGTGCATAGCTACTTAAAAATGTTTATTGCAGTGCTCAATGTTTGATAGTCTCACTGCAGTACTTCAGCGATCATCGGCTACCGTCATTTTCGCGGCAAAAGTTGTATGTCAATGATGATGCATCAAAACTAAGAGCAGGCATGGACATTTTCAGTTTGGTTTCATGCACTACAATATCCCAGGAACATTTCTAGTCATAATTGGGGGTTGTGAGACTTCCGATTTCAACACAGGATCAAATTTCCCTACCCCCTAATCATGAAAATTTGGCAAAAACATAAAAAACATATAACACTTAGCTGTACTTTGTTTTGGATTATATATTAGTCTTTTGTGTCTATTCAGCATGATTTGACGGTGCTGAATCCAAATCCGTTGTAGGCCACGTTGTAAATGTTACATATTTTCAATTATTGCGTAATATTCAAAATGGCCGCCGTAAGATTTTAGAGGAATAGTAAAAATAGAGGAATACACTCAGTGATTGTAAATATTTGGCAACTAATACTTTTGGGGGGGTAAGAAAGATATATTAGTTGCTGATGGCATTCAAACTAATTGAATTTGTGCATTTATTAGTCCCCTGCCACTTTTACGATCATGCATGTCCTTTGCAATTTGTCTGCACAATTACATTATAAACTATTCCACAAAAATCATTTCAAATTTTAAATGGTAGTATTTTACACAAAGCCAATGTGTCCAATCAATGCTTCCATTTATTCTTGAAATGATGCCCACATGACACTTGTGATCAAAAAGGATTACTGCACTAACACTAAGACTGCTGATCCTACCCTACTCTGACTATATATTACCACCAAACGTTTGTTGAAAAGTTCTTCAAACTTGGAATATGTTTGAATTATCAATCTAGAACACAAACGCACTTTCTGGTCAAGCATAAACCGATTATACCAGCCGGGTAAAGAGTATTGGCAGAAAACAGTGAACATGCCAACAACACATCTCAGTTAGTCAGCCTCAGACTCCTCAGAGTTGAGTAAATCGTCTATGCCACTGTGAAGCAGGCATTCCTCATCCTCGTTGTCTGCCCCAACTGTATCATTAAGAAGATCGTCAATAACTGCCTGTGGGAAGACCAGCTCTTCTTCTTCTTCAGTCCACAGGGGCTCAAGGATCCCATTGGTCAGCACCCACCCGTTGCCTTCAGTAGGGTTTGGGATTTCTGGGAGAGGCTGGTGGGCTCATTTTCATATGGCAGCTTGGTAGTTGGACCTTCTTGCATGTTGTTTCAGGTTTCTGCGGCAGGGTGGGTAGCGGGGGTTCTATGTTGCAGAATTAACCAGAATCGTGCACTTCGTGCAACAAGCACAATACTTTGGTATATTGTTCTTTACAATGTTATAACTGATTTCAGATTTGAAGCCACTTCAAAATCGTTTTTTATTTTGAGAAATAAATAAAAAAGATGAGCCAAAACTGCAGACGATTTTCTAGCACGAGGTGCCCGCAGTGAATATTATCAAGCAAAATGAATGTAAGCTAACATTATTTTCTAATACTAAAACGTTGGACAATGATATATCGTGTATGAAAATACATATGTTGATCCAAAAATTTGCGGGCCTTATTTTGTTTCCTTAATTTTTCATGACTTTGTAGACCTGCAGCGGGAAAATCAAAATGGCAGCTTCCGATCATGTGTCCGTAATTTGCCAGTGAAAACTTTGTCTTTAGAGGTGATTTATGGATTTATGGAGAAACTGCCCTGCCACTTGACGAATGGAGAGTGTTCATGGCTGAAAGCAGCCCCACATTTCACTTCTGGGTTCTGATCATGGAACTTGACACCTCAAAGCTGACTGTTGCTGTTTCTTACTTCACTGAGAAGCGGCGATTTCCTCCTGTACCTACAGTCAATGACAAGAATGGCACCAGTGTTCTTTGCACTTGATCAGCAGAATTATGCAAGGTGGCTGACTGTACACATAAATGACATGGGGAACATCAGTGCCAATGAGTCTCATGAGTTCAACAAAGGCCACTTTGTGCTCAAGAAAACTGCTCGCCCATTTTCCAAGATTGCACTAGACCATGCCCATGAGCAAAACAACGCCATAGTCAAAGGTGAAGGTGGCGCTGTCGGACTCACAGACAATCCGTCTGCACTCAGACGGTGGATGGTCAGTGGCCCTGAAGTCTCACGTGTCATCAAAGAGTTTGAGACATCCCTGGAAAGAGATGATAATGATGAGTTATCAATTCACCATGAGCAGTCAAGAGCGTTTCAAATAGCCTTCCGCAGTGATGTGATGAAGCTGACTGCAACCACCCAAGAGGCAGGCAACCCTTTTTCAGAGAGGAGTGCCGAATTCATCACACTTCACAGTAAGGACATTGTGTGTCCAGCAGCACACGAGTCCATGAAACAACTGATGGCGACTGGAGATCAACAATTCAAGGCTTTCATCCACGATCGACTCTTGAAAAAGACCAAGCTGTTGTCAGATCCCATCAAGAGAAACAACCTGGTATTGATTTCAGGCGTAAAGGGGAAGAAGAAAAATGCGAGCTCCTACAAGTTATCAAGCCTCAAGAATGACTGCCACCTCTTCTCCAGGCTATACATAGCTTGCCAGACATGCAGTGGAGGCCTCAATGATTTCTTCACCTATGAGAATCAGGCCACTCCTCCCTAACTCTCTTCTGCAGGAAAACTCAGGTCCGCCTCAAAAGCAAGCCTGCTTGAGTGCCTTGAAGCTGTGCATCCACCGGAAGAAAATAGGCCTGCAGCGGATGTGATGATTGTTGATGGGGCTGCTGTTGTCAACATGATTAGGCCAGGGGCTGCAAAAACATTTGGATCCTACGCAGAAAGTGTATTCCTGCCTTACATCACGCAGATGCTGCTGAATGTTGATCGTTTGGATCTTGTCTTTGACATCCACAGATCTGACAGTTTGAAAAGTTGCACCAGGGACAACAGAGGAGTTGGAAAGAGGAGACGAGTCAGCCCTGAAACAGTCATACCACCAAACTGGCACAGTTTTCTCAGGGTTGACTCAAACAAATCTGAGCTTTTCCACTACCTCGCTCAGTGTGCTATCACGCTTGATACTGACAAACAAATCATCAGCACTCTAGGGTCCATTGCTGTCTCCAACAGTCCTGCAGAGCTGAGTGACCTGTCTCCATGCACACATGAGGAAGCTGACAGCCGGATGATGGTCCACCTCTGCCATGCTGCCAAGGACAGCAGGAGGATCCTTCTCAGAACTGTGGACACTGACGTCGTCGTCCTAGCTGTTGCCGCAGCATCACGCCATCCGTCACATGAGGTGTGGGTGTCCATGGGTACTGGGAAGGATCTCAGACACATCGCTGCTCATCACATCGCAGGGGCCCTTGGTCCGGAGAAGTCACGTTGCCTGCCCATCTTTCACAGTTTCACAGGCTATGACACTGTGTCTTTCTTCAGTGGAGTGGGGAAGAAGAAGGCGTGGGATGTATGGGGTGCCTCTGAGGATGTCACCAGGACTTTTCTGGCACTGTCTGAACCTCCATGTGAGCTGACATCCACAGACAGAGCAGCACTGGAGCGCTTTGTTGTGCTCTTGTATGACAAGACAAGCAACTGTCTCGACGTCAACAGTGCCAGGAGACACCTATTCAGCCAAAAGGGCCGGCAGATTGAGAATGTTCCACCAACCAGTGAGGCGCTGCTGCAGCACACGAAGAGGGCCATCTACCAAGGCAGCTACATTTGGGGCCAGGCAGACTGCCCAGTACAAACTCTTACAAATCCGTCTGCTTGGGGTTGGCGGTTCGTTGCAGGACAGTGGGAGCCTTTCTGGACCAGCCTTCCAGAAGCATCTAGAGTGTGCAGAGAACTGCTGAAATGTGGCTGCAAGAAGGCCTGCAGGACAAAACACTGTGGGTGCCGGAAACAGGGACTACAGTGCACTGCTCTCTGCAGTTGTGCTTGCCTGTCATCGAAACCCAGCAGCAACTAGGTGAGTCACCCTACACAGCCCCCCCCCCCCTCCCCTCGTGCCGCCGCACCTGCTGGCAGTACACAAAACTGGTTATGTACACAATATATGTTATTGTAAAATATCTACATTATGAAGGCTTTCTTGCTTGAAGAGAGTCTGGATGACTTGTGGTTATGCTGATTTGGTTCCGTCATCTATTATCATGAATAGCACTGTAAACTAACTTTCATTTGCGGGAATGATATTCAAAATTGATTTGTTGTTCAAAAACATTTTTTGTTCTTTTCTTGATTGTGGCTCATCAGGTTTTCTTCAGGATATAGCACTGTCCTTTTTTGCCAGATTTGGTGTTATGGGTGAAAATGAATGATTGTACAGCATACGTTTCCCCTTTTTGCTGGTGGCCATCTTGGAAATTGCTCAAATACTCAAATTTTCCTTTTGTTTTTAAATAGACCTGTATCAGGTTATGTTCAGGGCATGAAATTGTCCTTCTCAGCCAGATTTGGTGTTTGTAGCATTAAATGAACAATTATGCAAAATATATTCAATTTTTTTGTGTTGGCCATTTTGAAAAATGCCCCCAAAACACGTTTTTACAAATTTTTCATGGTGGCTCTAAATCAGGTTTTGTTCAGGACATAAAACTGGCCATCTCTGCCAAATTTGGTGCTTGTTGCATGAAGTGCACGATTTTGCGACATAGAACCCCCGCTAGGGAGGGTGGCTAGGTCAATGTTCACATTTGCACTGATGACGTCATCTTCAAACTTCTCCTTCAAAATGTGATGACGCAGTTCATCAACCTTGTAAAACCGTGGTCCGCCGTAAATACAACATGTGAAATCCTCAAGCTCTTCCTTGACTTCGCATGACTCACCCAGTTTTGCAAAGGTCTCCACAAAGTTTGGTTTCTGCTGCAAAGTTTTGTTTTACTTTTCGTCTTCCTTTGAACGCACTAGTTGAGTCACACCCACTGAAAGCGTGCAGAGACAAGAGAGCAGTAGAAAGACCTTTGCGTGAGTTCTCCTGCAAGAGCAGTGATGTCGAAAAGGTGTTTCTTGTTTCCTTCCAGTGTCAAAGAGGACGGTCACGCCTTCCAGCTGGAGGACATTGTGCAGAAGGATGAAAAACACATCAGTGTCCGGACCATCGAGGTACTAAACGGAGAGCTTCCACTGGCCGCGTTTTATGTTGCCAAAGCGACGCCATATTGCTAGGATTGTGCCACTCCCACTGCAGCAGCAACAGCAACACATGTACAGTTGGCAGTCAGTGTGTGTGTGTGTGTGTGTGTGTGTGTGTGTGTGTGTGTGTGTGTGTGTGTGTGTGTGTGTGTGTGTGTGTGTGTGTGTGTGTGTGTGTGTGTGTATGAGCGTGGAAGGGAGATTCAATGGTCCTCAGTATTTGTTGCATGTTACATAACACAGACAAGGTTTTATTATATGTACCATGTTATTGTTACTAATTATGATATGCTATGAATAGCTACAACACTTGTTCAGTAAACCGTTTATACCTCGTGTACATACCTACGCATAACAGCTTTAATTTGTCTTTCATGTCTTTTTGTTCGTATTTTTACACAAGTCAACAAAAGAAGCCAAATGTTTAGAACTAGTTTACGAGAGAGAGAGAAGAGAGAGTAGAGAGAGAGAGTGTGTAGAGAGAGAGAGAGAGAGAGAGAGAGAGAGGAGAGAGAGAGAGAGAGACACGAGCGCGCACACGTACATTTTAACTGAAGTACTAGTTTGATTGTCTCTCTCTCATCTGTCTGTCTGTCTGTCTGTCTGTCTCTTTCTCTCTTTCTCTCTCTCCCTCTCTCT
>JAGGCT020002335.1:7500-15000 GCA_017654935.2 Phymorhynchus buccinoides | reverse complement strand
TTTCAATTGCTCAGCTGGTTGTTTGGAGTGTACAGTTTATTATGTATGATTGAAAATGATGTGAGCCTATACTTTGTGGGTTTGCGCATACGTATGTGTGAATATGTGTATGCATGTGCTTGTGTGTGTGAGTGTGTGCATACGTGTCTGTGTGTAAATATGGGTGAGTGTGAAAATGTGAACATATGTGTATGTATACAAGCAGGTTGGTATATGTGGCATAGAGGTAGCGCGTTCGCCCCGTATACAATAAACCCGAGTTCGAACGGGGGATTTTTCCTCTCATTCTGCACTATGCCTTACGGTCTGAACGTGGAGTCTTTCGGATGAGACGATAAACCGAGGTCCCGTGTGCCCATGCACTTAGCACACGTTAAACCCAGTGGCAACGAAAAAGTTGTCAAAATTTACCACCTTTCCCTTCCTTTTCAGTCACAGAGAGAGAGAGAGAGAGAGAGAGAGAGAGAGAGAGAGAGAGAGAGAGAGAGAGAGAGAGAGAGAGAGAGAGAGAGAGAGAGAGAGAGAGAGAGAGAGAGAGAGAGAGAGAGAGAGAGAGAGAGAGAGAGAGAGAGAGACTGGACACTGGACACTGGACGTTTTTATTGACAATAGCTTTTTACAGCCATAATGCCAAGGGGGTGCATTAGATAACAAAAACACACTAACGGCGAACGAAACGATAAGAAACAAAACTTATAAACATAATAACTGAAATGAAAGAAAACATGTATTTAAGTAACTGTTTTAACAGCAATCTTTAAAGCAATAATTCACACACACACACACACACACACACACACACACACACACACACACACACACACACACACACACACACACACACATGCGCGCCACACACACACACACACACACATGCGCGCGCACTCACACACAACATATAAATTGTTAATTTGATCATTCAACTTCGATCAATGCTCCACATATCTAATCCGATTATTGTAGTTTATAATCTCTCTCTCTCTCTCTCTCTCTCTCTCTCTCTCTCTCTCTCTCTCTCTCTCTCTCTCTCTCTCTCTCTCTCTCTCTCTCTCTCTCTCTCCTCTCCTCTTCCCAAGGCATACATTATCATTTATCTCCCTTGCTTCATTTCTAAGATACATTTGCTTAATTCCCTTGTTTTATCAACTGTATCAGTCATCGAAATAAATCTATAAACGCTGTTCAGATGACAGTTTTTTAGTTCTTAAATTGTATGCCTCAGCAATAAACTTTGCGAATGGTAATATAATTTTCTCATTTTCAGATGCAAGAATGGCAACTAGATCATGCCTTACAAAAATTGGTAAGGAAAATACATTATATTTATTACGGGTGTTATCGTATGCAGAGCAATGAAAAATAAAATGATGTTCATTCTCTATTGCCTTTCGACACATTAAGCAAAGTTGATCTCTTTCTTGGTCATCAGCAAACCATCTTTTATTAGCACTTAGCCCCAAAGTTCTTGTCCTTACTCTCGCCAAGAGACTCCGATGCCACCTATCTTTAATAACTGAAATGTACTTTTCTATCTGGAAAGTGTTTTTAAAAGAAAAGTACCAGTTATACTTTGTGTTTTCTTCAATATAGGAGTGCCAATTCTGTTTGTAAGAGCAGATAAGACGGTCTTTAAATTCGGAAATAAAAGCAGATTCGTATCCGACTCCCTGACTGATCCAGACAATACCAAATCCATTAATAGTAAGAACGTTTTTTATGTTATCAACCCAGTTTTTCTTTCCCTCATTGTGTTGTACTAGTAACATCTCGTATGCCTGCCTACATAATCTTGTCATTGGTAACTTTATAAGTTTTAACCAGTATTTAATGCATTTCACAGTCGTTCGGATTCTGAGAGGGTACCTGCCAGTCTCACCATAGGCAGCTGTATTTGAAGAGTGTATAGGTATATTCAACAATCTTTTAATCGCATATGTATGCACTTTTTCTATGTAATAACTTTCTATAACACCCCAGATTTCAGCCCCATACGTCAAAATAGGCTCAACTTGAGAATCAAATAACTTCCAGTATAATAAAGGATCTACAGAGTTTAGCTTTTTCATGGCTCTAAGAATTTCAATAGCTGCCCTTTTCCCTTTCCTGCAAGCTTCCATCCAAGCAGCATTTAAACTTAATTTAGTAGTAAAAGTTATTCCGAGATATTTATAGGAATTAGTAACTTTAATGTCAAAATTTCCATATTGCCATTTTTCATGAGCGGAAAGATGTCCTCCCTTACGAAATATCATTACATTTGTTTTATCTAAATTAACACAAAGACCCAACCTATCAGCTTCATCTTTTAAAACATTTAACTGGTTTTGCAACCCAACAATAGTATCTGACAGTAGTACGATGTCATCGGCAAATAACATAAGAAACATTTCTACAGCCCCGGGGATCATTTGAATTCCGTGTTTACCTTTTTTCAATAATTCAATAGCCAGTTCATTAATAAAGAAAGAAAACAATTGCGGACTAAGTAAACAACCTTGTTTGACACCTCTTGGACAATTAAAAAATTCTGTGTAAACACTTTTATCTCTTACACAAGCTAGTACCGTACTATATATTCCTTTAACAGCTCTATATAACTTACCATTAATGCCACAATTTCTAAGAACGTTCCATAATGCATTTCTATTAACTGAATCGAAGGCCTTTCGAAAGTCAACGAAAGCTACATACAACTTAGAATTTCTATTTAGATACTTTTGAACCAAGGCATATAACGTAAATATGTGATCAGTAGTACTGTACCCCGCCCTGAAACCTGCCTGTTCTTCGATTATCTTTGATTCTCTATCTGCCCATTTAGTAAGCCTTTGATTTAAAATGTGTGTATAAACCTTTCCTATTACACATGTTAATGCCACCCCTCTGTAATTATCCGGGTTGTTACTATCCCCTTTTTTGAAAATTGGTACAATAATGGATTTTGACCAAGCTGTTGGAAATACCCCATTTTCAAACAAAACATTAAATAGGTCAACTAAAAAGTCTATAACAGTAGAATCTACTACTTTAAGCATCTCGCTCACTATCTTATTAATCCCAGCACTTTTACCAGTCTTCAAATGTTTAATTCCATGTATAACTTCGTCCTTGGAAATGGGATCATCAAAGAGAGGTTCGTTCACATCATCAATTTCTTCTTCTTCTATTAAGTCTTGTTGTAAAGGTGTGTCACCCAAATCATTAAAAACTCTAAAGAAATGCTCGTACCACTGCTGAGAATTAATTTCATTATAAATTACAGCTTTTCTGTTCACTGACCTGATTGTGAACCAAAATAATTTTGGATCATGGACTGATTCCTTCAATTTTTGTAATTTTATCTCATCATATTTTTCTTTTTTCTCCCTTTTCAACTTGTTATACTCTTTCCTTTCATTGACAAAATCTTTTCTACGTTTAGCTAATTCTGTTTTTGCCCTCCTTAAACTCCTTAAAAGGCGTTTAACAGTTCTTTTCTTTTGCTTACATTCATAGTCAAACCATTCGTCGTTTCTTGCTTTCTTTTTCCAACTTACTCTAATCATACTCGCTACTGCCCCATGCAATGCATTAACAAACACATCAACACATTCATCAATGTCATCATGCATCATTCCTTTCGCTCTCTCTACACATTCATTAAACTCAAACGAATCAAGCTCCTCTTTATACAGTCCCGCGCATTCATCAGACCACACAACTCTTTCTTCCTTATTCCCAAATGAGAGAGAGAGAGAGAGAGAGAGAGAGAGAGAGAGAGAGAGAGAGAGAGAGAGAGAGAGAGAGAGAGAGAGAGAGAGAGAGAGAGAGAGAGAGAGAGAGAGAGAGAGAGAGAGAGAGAGAATTGAATTGAATTGAATTGAATTAATTTTATTTATAGAGGGTAATTGAATAAGAAAATAGTACATGCTTTTTTGTGTGCATCCAGCCCTCTTTTCAAAGAATAATAAAAATTCACAAACAAAGCTAAATTTGAAAAAAAAGCATGCAAAACAGTCATACATAGTAACATAATAAAATCGAACCTAATCTTACATGCACACACATGTTGAAGCAAACTAACACTTTTTTCTATAAAGATGATAGTCAACAAACACAAAATTGTAAAACACATTTACAAACAAGCGTGGAGTTAGCAGCATTGGAATTAGTCTGACACCATTTGCTTTATAGTCTAGTTGCCAAAAACATGACCTGGAAATGCCGAGTACACCAAAGTTTTATGACGGAAATGTAATCTATAGGGTACGGAGAGTCAAATTAGCTTAGTTGCCCAAAGTTGCATCATGAGCAATTTTCATAATCCAAGATGGCCGCCCAACGGTCATCTTAGAGATGGTCAATATATAACGTTTGATCCATATGGGCTAAAGAATCGTGTAATACCTCATTTTAGGGGGTTTTGATGTCGGCGAGTCCATTTGTGAAGTTTGTTTGTCAATCTGGTCAACAGAATCCAAGATGGCCGCCAAGATGGCCACCAAAATATATGAAATCGCATTTTTCGCCATATCTGGGTTTCTAAAGAAGCTAGATTCATGATCTTAGCACTGACCATGTTTCCAAAGGCTGGGAATCCGTTTCTGATATCACCCGGATAATCCAACCAGTGAAATGCAAGATGGCCGCCAAGATGGCAGCAAAACGTCATTCACGCTCAATTCCACTGCTCTTGAGTTGTAGTAAGCAAACGATTCAAACTATGAAACCATATCTACTTGTTCAATGTCAGCTTCTTTCTCGTCTTATTGGTCATCTTCAACAAACTCCTCATCCTCATCCTCCTCATCCTCCACCTCAGGCTCATGCTTCGTGTAAAGATTGCAGCAGGCATCTCCTCCCTCGCAGTAACAGCATTCAGTGCACGGAAGTCTCCCACTGTGGCAACTGCACTTCTTATCGCTGCACGCTTTCCCCTCGGCGCTGCAACTACAGCTCACGACATCCAAAAGCTCATGCGGTGCTACCGGTGCCATAGATAGCGATGGTGTTACAGCATCAGCTTCACCGACATCCCATCCGAAGCAGCGGATATCATGAGCCTCGGCTGGTGGATCTTTCTGGTCTGCTGCCTTCCACAACATCATCTGCAGATGGGCCCGGAGAGCATGCAGCCTCAGGCTACAATCTGTTGGTGGCAGCTTCTTCAGAGGTGGTGGTTTCTTCCTCTTCAGATACAGATTGGACCTTGCAGCATTGAGGGACTTGGCCTTCTTCTAACCGTACAGCGCGAGGAAGAATGAGTCGGCAGTGGCCTTAATTTGATCATGGCTGATGTCTGGCTCCCCAAGGATATCTTGCAGGCCTGGGATGTCGCTGTTTGTAAGCACCTTGAGAGCCGACTTCTTGCCCTTGCCACAGGGGTACGATACGGTGTCGCAGCCCGATAGGGCGTTCATGCCGAGCAGCTGACCACACTTGTCCCCCAAATTGTCCACTGTTGCGCGAATGTCAAGTCCCACTTCTCCATCTGGATGTTCTTCTGTATCCTCTTCCTACATGCCCAGTACACGAGCAGGACGAAAACATCAGTGTCGTCACACAGCACCCTAATCGTCTCTGCCCCGCTTGCTGCAGCCTTCAGCATGTAGCTGCACAGCGTGATATCCGCCTCCTCATGGGTGACGAGACAATCGAGCCTGTTGACAAGCTGCACGTTGTTCTGCAGAGGATATCCACAGAGGAGGCTGCTGAGGAGGCGTTTGTTGTTGGAGTTCTTCAGGATTGCTTCTCTGTGTGGGAGGGGGGTTGTGGGTGTCAGACGGAAATCCTTTAATCCTACCCCTGCCCTCCTCAGCCTCTCGTGGTCCTTCGCAGTTGGCTGATTCTGATAGTATCTGTCAAACAACACCAGTTTCTGTGTTGCTGGATGATAGCGGCTCAGCCGAGCGCCGAAACTCGCGACAAGATCTCCTGCTGTCCCCGCGACAGGCCACACAACATGGTACAGTAGCTGGCTGGCGTCGACCAGCACCACGTCTGGTGCTGGTGCGTTGTTGACCGGGACACCAAGACGAGCACAGCCTTGTCTCCTTTCCTCAAACACCCGAACTCGTCGATGAGAGATGGAGGTACGGGACTGAATTCGTACTTGAAGATGTCTGTCGCCTTCACGTCACGTTGTTGCCCAAACGACCAGAAGCCGTGCGAATAACGTCTCAATGTCAAAGATGGCCTTGTCATTCACAACAACTACCTTTTTCATCTCCTGCATGGTTCTCACTTTCCTCTCAATCCGGCCATGGAATGCGTCGAGGAGCGAAGCGGCGAACTGCTCGCTTTGAGTGCTGCCAATCTTGAGCGCATCTTGGACGTTTACTTCTGTTGGCGCAATCTGCCCGTTGACGATGTTGTACAGGTCAGTGGACTCCACAATGAGAGGGTGCGAGTGCTTCTGCAGCTCCTCTGCAATTTTCGTCCGGTCTGCTGCGTCTATCTTTCGCCTTCTTTCACCTCCCTCTTTGTGCTTGCTCTCCTTTTGTCCATCCCCATCGGCTTCTTTTCCTCCTCCTCTGCAGGGTAGTACATCTCTTCTACTGCCTGGTCAACGTGGGCACAGATGCTGAAGCTGCTGACCCAAACTGCAACTTGCTCGGAGTTCGTGGAGATGCCCTTTAGCCCACCTGCACCCTTTCCTCGCTTGACATAGGTCTGTTCACCAAACTGGTCTGCTGGTACTGCCGTCCCACCGTCTGAGTGGCGACAGACGTGTGTGCCGTTCAGCAAGTCGTCCTTGGCCGCCTTGGGCAGGTTCTCGGCCTGCCTCAGATACCAGGTCATGTAGCGCGCGTAGTTCATGTGTCCAGCCGCAAAGTAGTAGGGCATCATAGCCTTTAGGCTGATCTGCTGGAGGAGAAAGTCGCCGTCTCTCTCTGCACGCAGGAACTGCAGGGCCAGCAGAGTGGGCTTGATCATGCAATCCACCCACAACCTCCCTGTCGGGTGCTGTCTGGCCATCTCCAGGTACAAGATGGAACCTAGATATGGCGAGAAATGCGATTTTATATATTTTGGCGGCCTTCTTGGATTCTGTTGACCAGATTGACAAACAAACTTCACAAATGGACTCGCCGACATCAAAACCCCCTAAAATGAGGTATTACACGACTCTTTAGCCCATATGGATCAAACGTTATATATTGACCATCTTCAAGATGACCGTTGGGCGGCCATCTTGGATTCTGAAAATTGCTCAAGATGCAACTATGGGCAACTAAGCTAATTTGACTCTCCGTACCCTATAGATTACATTTCCGTCATAAAAGTTTGGTGTACTCGCCATTTCTAGGTTTCACATTATGACATATAAGGGTGGCAACTAGACTATTAGTGGTGATTAAGTAAATTCAAGCAGATTCAAATATTGTGAGCGTCGTGTACAATAACAGAAGAGGGGGAGGCGAGGGAGAGGGGAGGAGGGGGAGGGAGGGAGGGAGGGATGGGAGAGAGAGAGAGAGAGAGAGAGAGAGAGAGAGAGAGAGAGAGAGAGAGAGAGAGAGA
>JAGGCT020002334.1:0-25000 GCA_017654935.2 Phymorhynchus buccinoides | reverse complement strand
GCCGCGATGTTCGTTATGTTTTGGGTTATGCTGGCGAAGGCGGCCAGCACCTGACCCAAGGTAGCCTCCTCCACGTGCTCGAATAGCCTGAATTCCTCCAGGCGGTTGTTTTCGGACTGGCCGAGGACTGAGCACATTGACTCTAGCAGCGAGGACTGAATGCCTGTGGCTGCTAATATGTCCGAGACTCCAGATTGAATCGACATGAAGGCTGAGTGGGGGAGAGACACAGGCTTCTTAGGGTCTCTGGACTGGATATCCAGATCAGAACGATCTGAGTCTGAGACATGGCTTTTGAGGGGAATCGGTAAGAAGCCGGAGGCCGGGAGTGGCAACGGCGACTTGAGGGAGGGAAGCCGGCAGTCCCCGGGCTTTGAGAAGGCGGCCATGGACTTAACATCCCCTGTGGGGATGTCCGAAGAGACCGTCCTGCGGTCCATGTGGGAAGAACACAGGTCCTTCTCTGCCGAGCGGATCGCACTGCGGACTGTAGAGGAGCATTTAAACTCCAATTCCGAGGAGGCGGCCAAGTCACAACGATTCATCTTCCTGTAGACACTGTCTTCAAGGGCAACTTCAAGTTTGACGATATCAGAGCAGAGAGGGCGAAGGAGAGCTTTACGGGAGTTCTCTCTCTCTTGAGCCACTTTGGGATCCTCGCTCGCTTGGGGGAGGGGTGCTTAGTGGCACTCATCCTCATACCCTTGATCATTGGCTTCCTCCGATTCCTCGGAGTAGCGGTCCACGCGGCTGGTTGAAAAGTGCCCCGTGTGTTGATCCGCGGGGTCCTGAGCCGCGCGGGGGGCCATGTGGGCCGCATGGGCCTGGGCCGCGGGGGCCTGGATAAGGGGGGCATAAGCCGCGCTCTGTTTCTTTGGAATTTTGTACCCGCGGAGGCCCGTGCCGCGGACAAAATCTCTTGGTTGGGCTGGATAGCCTGAGAGGCGTGTGTCGCCGCGGCGGCCGCGGCCTACTCCAGAGGGGTAGCGGTATTCCGCGTACCCTACATGGCGGAAATGCCTCGGAGTGGAGTCTTCTGGCTCTGTGAGCTCAGGTTCGTAATAGGCCTCGTCTTCATCCGCGAAGTCTGCGTAGGGATCTTCGTCCTCCTCATCCGCGTAAGGATCCCCATAATCCGCGTCAATGTCCGCGGAGTCAGCGTATTGCTCCGGGAAACTAGCGGAGGGATCGGCGGTTAGCAGAGGTGGGCCGAGGTGGTCAATTCCCTTTGGGAATGCTCTGCATTTTGTTCTGTAGTAGTGTTGTCTGGTGTACCTGTAGAGAGAGGTAGCAGTCCAGCACGCATTAACAAGTCTTGTGCGGCTTGGATAGCATGCAACTTCGAGCGGTGAAACCCCTGGTCAGTCTTAGTGAGGTGTTTGGCACTAGAAGAGCGCTTAGATTTAATTTTGCTACTACACCCTTGACTGTCCCCCGTCGACGTTCTAGCTCTTTTGCCATGTTTGGGGTGATCAGGGGGATATTGGGACAGAAATTTGCCCTTCTGATCTCTAGGTTGCTTTGACTGGGGAATAGCAGGTGCCGAAGCGCCAGAGCTAGCGCCTGGGGATGTAGGATTTTCCGTTGTGACTGGCAGGGCAGACTGTGAGTGGGGGGGAGTTGAACTAGCTTCGACATCCTCCGAGTGGTTTTCCCGCTCCGCCATTGTATGACGCAGACCGGTGCAAACGTCTAACAAAGAAAACCGGTCTGAAGGTAGGAAAGTTGAAAAAGAGGCTAAAGAACTAGCGGGCACAGAATTCTGCTCAGATGTGAAGGCAAGGGCCGACACTAAAGAGGTTAGCACGCTTAGTATCGAGAGAAATCTCCTTAAAAAAACGATAACTTATCTGAAGGTATTGCAGCACTCATCCGGCACGTCGTGTCGAGAGGGCGGAAAGTCAAAATATGAAGGGATAGGTAGGCCACTTCCTGGTGCGCAGTGCGGGTAGCGCGCAGCCCTAGCTACCAGGCGCAAAAGTGGCCAAAACTCTTTTCCTGTGAGGCTATCGCCTTCACGGGGTGTTGAGAGTAAATGCTTTTTCGGTGTGATATGGTAATGTATGAATGGAATAAATCTTGCCTTTCTAAAACAATACCTGTCATAGGGGTAGGGAGCCAGGAAGCGGTCCATTTCTTTCTTGTTCTCTTCATACCTGGATAATTCCTCTGGAGTGGCAACGTCTAGCTTGATATCTGTAAATTAAAAACAAAAGGAATAATCCGAGATGTACACACACATGCATGCTCACACACACACACAACACAACACACGCACCACAAAACACAGCACAAACCTCTTATTCAATCTTCCCTTACGTGCACACAACGATAGACAACTGATCAAATATTTAGGGTGCAGCAGAAAAAAGATGGGTTTTAAGAGAGGTTTTGAATGAGGAGACTGAGTTGGAGTGTCGGAGAGGAGAAGGGAGAGAATTCCAAAGAGATGGTGCTTGACAGGAAAAAGAACGTTGGCCAGCAGATTTGAGACGGATGGAGGGAAGAGAGAGGAGACGAGGACGAGAATCAGAAGATGAACGTAGTTGGCGAGCTGGGACATAGAGATATAAGGGAGCTTGATCATTCAGTGACTTGAAGGCAAGGAGGAGAATTTTGTAGTCAATACGTGATTGATCTGGGAGCCAATGTAGGGAATGAAGAACCGGAGTGATATGATCATACCTAAGGCAGCGAGAAATGAGACGAGCAGCATGATTTGTTCTAAACCGCAAGCAGTTGTTCCCCATGGGAACACTGAGGATCTTTTGTACAAATAGTTCCCCCACCTTCTAGAAGTTCTGTGCTTGCAACTTCCTCCAACCTGTCACTCTCTTTGACTGCCTTTTCTTTTTGCTGTCATCTACTCTATTTCTGCCTTCACCATTCTCTTGATTTGTTATAGAAATTCTTACAAATATTTTCTGTAGCTGAAGACATAAATGCTATGTCTAACTATCTGTTAGTTAACGAAATTGAACAAAGGGGAGAACTCTCTTTCTAATTAACTCCCCTCCACCAAAGTTGATTACGATACCAATCATCTAGCAATGCACGTCAAAGGGAAACAAAGCATCATTCTCAAAAAAGAATGTGCCAAGTTCGCCTTTATGACCCTTCACCCGTCAAGAGTTTTCCCCCTTTGTTCAATTTCGTTATCTCTTCTCTTGGCCTCACTATTTCATTCTTTGATTAACACAAATTCCTTTTCGAAGCTTACCAGTTTGTTCTGTGTTGTGTGTTGTTTATGTGTAACATATTCAAGGTTTGAAAGCTATGCCACTCTTGGATAGATGCTTTGTTTTATGTCGTCCTCTCCACCACTGTAGATGTGTACTGTGTGGGTGAAAGGTCATAAATATAATAATAATAATAATAGTACATTTATATAGCGCTTTACCTCAGATGAGCCTAAAGCGCTTTACAATCAATTATTCATCAACAAATAGACAACAAAAACAGAATTCAAGAATTACACCAACTAGCAACAACTCATATACAAAGCAACTCTCTCTCTCTCTCTCTCTCTCTCTCTCTCTCTCTCTCTCTCTCTCTCTCTCTCTCTAACACACATACAAACACATTTATCGACACCGACTCGTTCATCCCCCATTCAATAAGCAACAACAACCGAGCCGCACGAACTGACCACATACACCAACACACATACACAAACACCCTCACACACAATGTACGCACGCAGACTGACACACACACATGCGTGCACACACAACCCCCACAAAACAAAAACACAAAAACCACACACACACAAGCATGCATGTATGCACACATGCATGCTCACACACACACAACACACACACACACACACCACAAAACACAGCACAAACCTCATTCAATATTCCCTCACGTGCACACAACGATAGACAATTGGTCACATATTTAGGGTGCAGCAGAAAAAAGATGGGTTTTAAGAGAGGTTTTGAATGAGGACACTGAGTTGGAGTGTCGAAGAGGAGAAGGCAGAGAATTCCAAAGAGATGGTGCTTGACAGGAAAAAGAACGTTGGCCAGCAGATTTGAGACAGATGGAGGGAAGGGAAAGGAGACGAGAATCAGAAGACGAACGTAGTTGGCGAGCTGGAACATAGAGATGAAGAAGATCAGAGAGATATAATGGAGCTTGATCATTCAGTGACTTGAAAACAAGGAGGAGAATTTTGTAGTCAATGCGTGACTGAACTGGGAGCCAATGTAGGGAATGAAGAACCGGAGTGCTATGATCGTACCTAGGGGAGCGAGAAATGAGACGAGCAGCATTATTCTGGACCCGTTGGAGCTTAGAGATGAGAGTTGATCGACAGCCAGCAAGAAGTGAGACAGAACAAAAGCACATACTAGTCTTCAGGGCATCTTGAGAGAGGAAACGGTGGATTGAACTAATTCTTCAAAGTTCTAGATAGCAAGACTTGCAAACATTGGAAACATGCTGTTTGAAAGAAAGGGTTTGGTCCAAAGTAACACCTAGATTTCGGACAGATGTTGATAGCTTGATCTCAGTGCCATCAATGTCGACAGAACCTGGGAGAACCTGAGTTTTAATTGTGTGGTTAGAGGCTACAAGAATCATCTCTGTCTTGTCAGCATTTAGTTGCAGTTTGTTGTAAAACATCCATGTTTTAACAGCAGAGATGCACAACTTAGAAGAAGAAATCATTTGATCTAATTGACTCAGGTGGGCAGAAATGTACAGTTGATTGTCATCAGAAAAGCTATGATGTAGAAGAGAATGCTGGTTGATGATGGCGGAGAGAGGTTGGGTATAAAGAACAAAAAGGATAGGGCCTAAGACTGAACCTTGGGGCACACCGAACTGAAGACCTTTTGGAAGAGATGAAGAACCGTTGACAACAACGGTCTGTGTGCTATCAGAGAGGTATAAGAAAACCAGGAAAGAACAGCCCCAGATAGACCAAAGGAGGTGTGAAGTCTAGAAATGACAGAAATGATAGAGTGGTCAATAGTATCAAACGCTGCAGAAAGATCAAGGAGAGAGAGAAGAGAAACCTTGTTTTCATTCAAGGCAGTGAGCAGGTCATTCGTTATCTTCAGGAGGGCTGTCTCAGTACTGTGACCTGCTCGATAAGCAGACTAGTTTGGGTAAAAAAGATCGTTAACCTGAAGATGGTCAGACAGCTGTTTAAGAACCACCTTTTCTGTGAACTTAGAAAGGAATGAAAGATTAGAGACAGGCCGATAATTCTTTAGAGACGAACTTGGCACATTCTTTTTTGAGAATGATGCTTTGTTTGTCTCCCTTTGGCTCTGATCTACACATTGCTAGAGAGTTATACCCCTTTGTTCAATTCCGTTATCTCCTTTCTTGGCCTCACTATTTCATTCTTTGATTATCTCTTAGTTAGTCGCATAACGGCAGCATGACACATCTGTGCTCATATGACAAGAAACTGTCTAAGCAATCTACAAACGACAACAATAACAGAAACACCAAGCAGTTGCATTAAACAATCATGTTTACTTATAGTATTTGATGCCTCGTGGAGTCAAATATTTTAGCATATTTTAACAATGGGATGTTCAGGTACTTCACTTTTAGTATTACTATTAGGTATTAGGTACTTTATAGTCACAGAGGCGTCTTTCTGAAATTCGGGTTGCGCCACCCAATTCTTTTTTTTTTGCATGCGACTTTTGTGTGACTGATGAGGAAGGAAAGGAAGGATTTTTTTTTACCAAATGACAACTTTTTCGTTGCCACTAAGTGCATGGGCACACAGGACATCAGTTTATTGTCTCATCCGAAAGACTCCATGTTCAGACCGTAAGGTCTACCGTCTAGTGTAAAGTGAAAGGAAAAATCCCCTGTACCCAAGTTCGAACTCGGGTTTACTTGACACGAGGTGAACGCAATACCTCTGTACCACTCTACACTTTGTACTTAACTTAACATATGGATACACCCAAATAATGCAAATCTTCCCGTAAAATTGAAGTAAGTCTGATTGGAAATACACAAAAAAGAATAATAAAATACATAAATAATAATAAAAAATAAACGGATATTTATATAGCGCTTTTCATCGAGCACAAAGCGCTTTACAATCAGCATTGAAACACACACACACACACGCACAACAGACATACACACACAGACCCACACACATTTAATCAAACACACAGAAAACGCATTCTCACTGAAACGCACACAAACTTACTCAAACATACACTTGTACAAACGCGTGCACACGCATGCACACACACATGCACACAAACAAACACACACGCGCACAAAACATTCACGTGTACTCACACTCACAGACACATACTCGCACACACTCCTCCCCCCCCCCCTCTAGCCGAACACAATCTCTCCTGCGCACGCATACACTCGTATACATGCAAGCAGATATGCCCACACAGAACACACACAACACACTCACACACACAACACACACACATACCTGCTCGGAAACGTGGCCGTGGGCACACACACTCACATTCGCGCACACGCTCACAAATTACATACATACACATACACACATACACGCACACAAATTACATACATACATACAAACATACGGACATACTGTGACGAGGTAATGGGTTAAAAGGCTAAGTCCCTAGGGAAGACTTTTAGTGTGTTAAATTTTCAAGTAGAAAATTTGCCTTTAACCCACTTCTCTAGGGTATGGGAGGTGAGCAACTTTCCCGGCCCCTTTTCATCTAATAAATTTATATTTGTGCCCGGGTTCTGGCTCGTATGATTGTAAGAAATACAAGTGGTTGATTTGCTCTTAATGGCAGACAGAGAGAAGTAGGGTTTTACATGAAATTACAAGACTCCCACTCTCATCAGTCTGACCAAAGGGTTCAGGATTATTTGACACTTGTATTTTATTTACTCACAAAATCTGCATAAGATTACGCAACAATAATAATAAAGCAGCTCAATGGCGCCAAAACAAAATATGAATGAAAAAACAATGAAATCCGAAAGGATTTACAAGACTTTTGTCTTTCTAGAAGGTTAGCCCCAAGCGGGAAGGGTCACTTAGTGTCTTCAGTGCCAGGGGGAAAGTTCAAATGATTGGCGCAGTCCGGTGGACTTAGCTGCTGTCAAGTTTTCCGTAGTGATCGGCGAGTGCTGGGGTGGCTGGGCTTGCTCGTCAGGTGAGAGTAGCTCCCAGTCGTTCCGGTTACGGCTTCGCGGGATGGCACGGTTCAGGCGTGGTCTCCTCGCGGATTCTGGGTGCGGGGCGTCTTCGCGGCGTTCCCGTCTTAGTTCCTTGTGAGTCAGGGATTGTGCGTCCTGACCACGATGCCCTGCTGATAATCACAGGAGAAGGTGGATGTAGGTCTCTATGGCTTAGAGACAAGGGGCTTCAGTCGGCAGGGAATTAGTGGATCCCAACCGGCTAGAAGGCTGCCCTTGTACAATAGCACTAAGAACACATAATCTGAATTTCAGTTAACAAACTGAGATCAGTAAAACATAAAAGGTGATCAAGCCAACATCACTCTCCATCCAACACCTGGAAAGGAATGGTATCATAAAGTGCAAGATTGCAACCCACAGGCTTCCTACTAAAAATAGACAAAAGGGTTAGTAGGCATAAAATCCGGTTCTGGTACCAAAAGAGTTAAAGTCAAAAACACACACACACAAATAATCAGTGCACATAAATAGAACAGAATGTTTACCACTTCTTTTCAATAACATATCTATCTACTCCTTATTCATCATTGAACATAGGATCTAGATCAAAAATAGGATCAAACAAACCAAATCTCAATCACCAGCCATCAATAATACTCACTAGTTGGGCTATTATGACTGGCTGGGAGAGAGGTTGAGTCGCAATGTTGCTCTAGCCAGGTTTCAGCGTCTTGTGTGAAAGTATGTGTAGGCTAACTTTTTTCTCACTACTCAAATTATAGCCCTCACTTTCAAACAATGAAAGCCTGTGATTGGTTTATAGCAGTCGTCACGTCACAAGATGACGCTATAATATTATGCATACTAGTACTGAACAATCACGCGCTGGTTACATCCTTATCACATGCCGACATTCCTATCCTTCTCGTGATTAGAAAGGAAGGGTTCAAAGGGCGCCGACTGTGGGGGTCACTTTCTCGTGATGGGGAGGTAGATCGGGCTTCAAAGAGACAAATGCCTTAATCGGCGTCTGCTTGATGGTGGATGGCAATTAAAGTGGAGGCCGGCCCGAGAAATGAAAAGGGGAGAGAGGGGGGGGGGGGGGGGTAGATAAGAAAGAGGGGTCGCGCGGGACACTTACGTCACACATACATCGCACAATCACACACACACACACACACACCAGTGATCGCGCTAGGAATTTAAAAAACAGTCCCATCAGTGATTATCTCCCAACGACCTCTGTCAGAATCAGTCCCAAGCCTACAAAAACCAGTGAAATCACCACAAACTCATTTTGTCATTAAATATGATGTACAAACGTGCACATGCATGCGTGCGCACACACACACAGAGTTACAACTTACATGCTCTCTCTCTCTCTCTCTCTCACACACACACACACACACACACATGAAATATGAATGAGGAAAAACAATAGGAAATAAAGCAAACAAAAAGTGAGCGGATGGATGAATGAATGAATCATGAATACAAATATAAAAGAGGAAGACTGAATGATGAATCTGAACAAAACAAAGCTATGAAAAAAACACCACTTTAAGCAGTGACATCTCATTTGTCTGAAACTAGTGAAAGTGTCTGAGAAAAATAAAAACTGAAGCAAGGTTTTCTTTGTCTTATAGATAACACTAAAGCAAGACTATATTTGCCTTACACTAGTTACAGTTATAGATTGCACTCTCACAAAAGGAATAGTTCAAACAAAGCCAGTCCAAAAAAATATTTTCTGTCATTCAGCTGACATTCACAAACACACAAACAAGACTTTGAGTCTTATTTATATAACCGACAAGCAAATTAATAAATTTATGAATACGTCAACTCTTATATGGGCTATTAATCCATCAACGCACACACCCCTCTCTCCATTAATTTAATGCAATGTCCCATCCCCCCAACCTCTCTCTCTCTATCTCTCAAAACCTCACTGAATTCTTGCTATAATGGACCTCAAAAACATAAGATTTGAAATGTCTGATTGCCTGTCTCGTTGTTTAATTGGTCAACACTGTTAATATTATGACCCGGTTGGGTCTTTAATTGTCTTCATGTATGTGTGTATTGAATGATGTCCCTTGTCGTCCTGGACTACCGAACTGATGACGTGAAGATTAAACAGTCGAGCCTCTCTCCCTCACTGCTGTTTTGATTACAAGTGAATGAATCCACGCATGCAGGCCACTTGAGATGGTGTCAGAAGTGGGATGGTAGCTGTGCTGAAGATTGTTAGCTCTACTGAAAAGAAGCTGAATCGTCTAGATTTAGATTTAGATCTGAACGTTTGTTTACAAACACAGTGACAAGAACGATGGCCGCTCTGTTATGATTTGATCCACCCCCCAAATTCACATTTCAGGCTTCTGATTGGGAGGAGTGGAGTGACGATTTTCTTCGATTCCGTAGAGCGACAAAGCTTCATGAAGAAGCAGGTGATGTTCAGAGGGATTCTCTGTTGTACGCAATGGGCAGATCATGAAAATGTTTACATGGGCTGTGAATGAAAGAGGAGAGCCTCAGAAAATGGACACTGATTTTATTTTCTCATGAAAAAGTTTGATGATTACTTTCTCCCGAAAAGAAACGTCATCCATGATAGAGCAATGTTTAATTTGAGATCCCAACGAGAGGGAGAGTCAGTTGAGGAGTTTGTAAGGGCGCTGAATGTTCTGGTGAAGTACTGCAACTACGCTGACTCAGAAGAACGAGTCAGAGACAGGCTTGTCATTGGACTTCGGGATCGTGGTCTGAAAGAAAAGTTGCAGCTTTGAGGTGATTTGACTCTGGAGAAAGCTATCACCATAGCTCGCCAGCAAGAGCAAATAAAAGAACTAATGCAAACAAACAAGCAAACAAACAAGCGTTTCTGTTTCTGTCTTGCAAATACAAGGGCAAAGATGATCTAGTCATCACCGACTATTACTCAAGGTGGATCGAGATCAAACATGTCAATTCCCCTATTGGAAGTGGCCCTGTCATACTCCGATTCAAACAGATTTTCTCGGTTCATGGCATACCCGACATCGTTGTGAGTGACAATGGATCTCCATTCAATTCCAAAGACTTCTCCATGTTTGCGAAAGAATATGGATTTGTTCACCACACGTCAAGCCCGCACTTCCCTCAAGCAAACAGTGCTGCTGAGTGAGCTGTGAAAACTGCCAAGAAACTCCTTGCCCATGCTGATCCTGATGTGGCATTGCTGATGCACAGAACAACTCCACACTCCGCTACAGGGATCAGTCCGTCAGTTGCTCTAATGGGGAGACAACTCCGCACCAAAGTTCCAGTGTTGGAAAAGAACCTTCAACCAGTGAACCACAATGACAGAGCCATTCGCGTTGCTGACTCCAAAGCGAAGAAAGCATACGAGAAGTCCTACAACCGAAGACATGGAGCACGTGATTTGTCAAAACTACAGCCAGGTGATGCTGTCCGTGTGAAGACCAACAAGCAGAAGAAATGGACAGATTATGGCACAGTCGTCCGTCCTGCAGACTCTGGTGGCAGATCATACATCATCACTTCTCCGTGTGGAACCATCAGACGAAATCGACAGCATCTTCAGAAAGTCCCAGAATTGCCGGACACTTTATCTGAACCCGACATTGATCTGTCTGAAGATGAAGATGTCTCAGAGGACCCTGCATCTGAGTCCATCCCCGGGCCAGCGCATCCCCACCCCACCAGCAACCAAAGAGTGTCAAGATCTTGGCGTGCAATCAAATGTCCAGCCAGATACATTGAAGAACAATAATTCGAAATTGCACCTGTGTCAGTTTACAAGACAGAAACAGAAACGCTTGTTTGTTTGCTTGCTTGCATTAGTTCTTTTGTTAAAGAAAAGAGAGAGAAAGACATTTTGCACATTTCCAGCTCATCTTCGAGAAATTTCTAGTTGATTTCGTTGGTGTTAAGGAAAGGATTATCCAGACAGTTTTTGAGAAAGTTAAGTTGAGGGCCTATTCTATTTCTTATTTCTAAAAAGGGGGAGATGTTAATATTATGACCCGGTTGGGTCTTTAATTGTCTTCATGTATGTGTGTATTGAATGATGTCCCTTGTCGTCCTGGACTACCGAACTGATGACGTGAAGATTAAACAGTCGAGCCTCTCTCCCTCACTGCTGTTTTGATTACAAGTGAATGAATCCATGCATGCAGGCCACTTGAGAAACACACACACACACACACACACACAAACACACTTGCTCTCTCTCTCTGTAACTCTGTGTAATTCTTGATGAAAAGAGGGCACGACACAGCGTAGCCACTCCAGGTGGGTTTTTTGTAAACACAGTGAAATCATCACGAACGGGGGATGCGTTGATTGTGGGCGCGAAATGAACTTGGGTCAGAGACTTTAGGCCTTGTCCGACAATGCTTCCTCTGGCATGCACCTGGTAGCTCTGTCACGTTGTGAGAATGGGTGAACACTCTTGCGAATGAGTCGTTGCATCGTCGAACAAGGCCTTTTCAGTTTCACGCTATTATGTAGCCTTGACCTACCCGTAGGACTAGCGCACAAGTGAGCAGCTAGCGGCGATTGCATTTTTTTTGTTTTTTGGTCTGAAATATTTTATCAGTGCCGACAGAACTTTATCGGTCCCGGGGACCAGTGGCTCTATTTTTTCCGGTATTCTGCTTTCACAATCGGTATTTTACCGGTATATATCGGTAATTGCGATCACTGCACAAACATCGCACAATCGCACACACACACGTACGCATGCATGCACACAAACACACGCATATGCGCATGCACACACACACACGCACACGTGCACATGGAGATGGGGGTGTTATTGGAAAGACTGCCGGAACAGATCGGTTTTCAGATTTGTTTTGAATGATGTTAAAGATTGACTATCTCTGACAGTGGGCAACCAAGTAGAAGGGAGTTGCAGTAATCTAATCTAGACAAAGTGTATGAGCTGACTAGCGTTTTGGTTGCCTCGGTCGTGAGAAAGGGGCGTATAGAACTGATTCGCCTGAGTTCGATGTATGCAGCCTGGCAGATCTTATTGATATGCTGATGTATGGAAAGCGCCAAGGTTGCGAACATGTTCAGAAAAATGGATATTGGAATTTCCAAGGGCAATGGTGGAGGGCAGAGAGCTAGAGTCAACAGATGGGGGGAAGCACTCAAGTGCTTCAGTCTTGTCATCGTTGAGTTTAAGCTTATTGTTCGACTGCCATGTTTTCACTTCAGTGACACAGTCTTGAAGAGTGTGAATAAGCTGGTCGTGAGCTAGCGGTGAAGCATGATGATTGAATTGAGTATCATCGGCATACATTTCATGACGGACAAAGTGTTTCGCTATGAGAGGGGTCAATGGGGTGGTATAAAGAATGAACAAAATTGTTCCCAAAATCAAGAACTGACCATTTGAGGACATTTCCAGTTATTCCAAAATTTTGTTCGAGACGAGAAATAAGCATGTCATGATCGATTGTATCAAAGGCAGCCGAAAGATCAAAGAGTAGGAGAACCAAAACTTTGTCTTCGTCTAGAGAGAGAAGTAAATCGTTCAGAATTCGCAACAGGACTGTCTCTGTGCTGTGCCCTGGCCTATAGGCTGACTGATGAGGACTGAGAAGATTGTGGGTGGTCAGATGGGAGAAAAGTTGATGAAGCACAAGCCTTTCAAGAAGTTTAGAAAGATAAGGGAGATTTGCGATGGGTCGATAAGTTTTTCAGTTCGTTGGGCCTTTGGGGTCAAGGTTGGGTTTTTTTGTTTGTGGCTCAAGCCACAAACCTATAACTCACTTTGTCGGTCGGTCGGTCTGTCGGTCGGTCGGTCTGTCGTTCCAAAATTGTCGCACATTTTGACAAATTGTCGCACTTCAAATAGAGGCTACACTTCAAAATTAATTGAGGCCGCTCTTTAAAATGATGTATTTTAAAAGCGTACAAAATAATAAACATACGTAATACAGACACTACAACAGACACGACAAGTATGCGGTGCTTCTTTTGATGAGTATAAGTAGGATACATAGTTTTAAATGTTTTCCAAAAGATATAAAAAGTTACGAAATGGTGCACAGATTACATTCTGGTTTACAGATTAAAATTATTGAAAATCCAGGGGCGGTAACTCATGATTGGAGTGGTAAAAATAGACTGCGTGCCACAAACTATTGCAATTTCGCGCTTGTTTAGCAGAGGTTTTACGATAGCAGTCTTGAATTCCGAGGGAAAGATACCAGAAGAGAGTGACTCATTCATTATATTGGTTATAGTTGGCAGAACAAGATCGATGTGTTGAAACATATACACTCACACTGTCTTAACCATTCCTGTAGAAATTAAAAAGTTAATCAACACACCAGAACTCGGTTATTAAAAAAAAAGAAGTTACCTTCCAAATATTTGTCCCACTTTTTCACCATGATTTCCCGCTGACCAAAGTTGTGAAAAAATCCTGACCTTGGTCCAGCCTGGTGGTCACTGTTCACTGCACTGTGTCAACACACCAGAATAATATGTATTAATGTTACTTTTTATAACGTCTTTTCTCCTAGTTGGGGCTCTAAGTCTAAACGCATTATATTCAATACAAAAGATTACATATTTCACAGGTACAAGACATCGAAACTTAAACACAAAAGACAAATACACATAAACAGACACTGACACTGACAGTGACAGACAGACAGACAGACAGACAGACAGACAGACAGACAGACAGACAGACACACACACACACACACACACACACACACACACACACACACACACACAGAGTAAGGGCTCACACAAACATAACAACAACATACAGCATTTATACAGCGCTGAATCTTGATAGAAATCAAATCAAAGCGCACACACACGTTAGCATTCATAACGCATTCAAACAAAAATGCAATACAAAGTGAACACACACGTATTCATGACATAAATGGTATACAGCAGAAACAAGAGATTTGAAACAAGATTTGAAACTGAAAGCAGAGAGGGTCGGTCGCTGACAGAGGGAAAGAGGAAGTTTGTTCCAAGATGTCGGTCCTGAGACAGCAAAAAAATGCTGACCAACAGTTGAAAGCTTATACCTAGGGATCTGTAGAGAAAGAGGGTCAGAAACTGAATGTAAAGTGCGAGCTGGCATATAAATGGAAATATTGTTGAAGAGGTAAGATGGAGCAGCTTTATGGATAGATTTATAGCAAAGTGTGTTTAATTTATACTCAATTCTGTCTGCGACAGGAAGCCAGTACAAAGAACGGAGAAGAGGACTAACATAATCAAACTTTTTCTTCCTAAGGACAAGACAAGCAGCTGTGCTTTGAATACGCTGGAGACAAGATAGAGAAGAGACTGATAGGCCAGAAAGGAGAGCATTACAGTAGTAAGACGAGGGAAGTAACAAATTTTGCTGTGGCTTCATCCGAGAGAGAGACATTTACGAATATAGTCAATGCGACAAATTTGATAGTAGTAGAACTGACAGGTCTGAGTCAGGAAACTCTGCATGGAAAGAGTATTGTCCAAAGTGACATCTAAGTTTTTGACAGAGTCTGTTACCCAGTTGGATTGACTCTATTTAGTCTATATGGAAACAGAGGCTAGTTTGTTTTTTGTTCCTACAAGCATTGCTTCGTTTTTTTCACCATTTAATTGAAGTTTATTTTGAACCATCCAATTCTGAATATCAATATATAGTAGTTGTTACTTTCTGAAAGAACGGAATCTAGATCTTCAGGGGTTGTGCTATTTTGGTGATGTGAGTCATCTGCATAGAAGTGATGTTTCATGCTGTGACATTGGCAAAGTAAACAAGACAGGACCAAGCACAGACCCCTGGGGAACTCCACAAGAAAGCCTAAGCTGTTCAGACTGACGACCATTGACCAGAACTGATTGAAAACGATGAATACAAAGTAATGAAAGAATGTGGATTCAAGCAAGTTTTAGACTAAAATCCATCTGAAGACGGACATGCTGGGCCTATTTCTTACTTAAGCACATAACCGCAGCATGACGTGTCTGCGCTCATGACAGGAGATTGTCTGAGTGATCGATGAAGAGGACTAAAAAAATTGGTGATGAGAGTACTCTGAATTTGGCACTGACTGGCGATCCGCTATAATGAGTATATTTGAAATTCATCTGGAATGAGCTGAACTTGAATCAAATTAAGATCAAATACGGCTGAAAATCAAAACAGCAAAAACTGGACCTTTTACTTTAGTTTTACCTGTAGTAGACAAAATGCAGTCCAGGGGGGATCATCTTCATGCCACGGAAGTTGGGCCCCACGTTCCAGGAGTTGAAGTCGATGCCAAACTCGGAGCCTTCAGGCATGTCCAGGAAGACCAGGACCGCCCCTTCCTCGAACAGCACCTGGGCAGTGTCCTGATCCATGGTGGACACGCACCACTGCAAGCTTCTGATCACCCTGCACATTGTTGTTGTTGTCGTACCCTGATTTAAAGACTCCAGGGATCATCCCAACAGCCAAAGCACTTGAACACTTGTGGCACAAATGCACCAGCTAGTGATGAGAACATTACGTGTGTGACCGTTTTTGATTACCCCACCACGTGAGCAGCCACACTCCGACTTCGGAGGATCCTGCACATTGATTTAATGGTTGACGTTATGACAACTCGGCTTGCCCTGATACCAGGATTACCCTGTTAAAGATGGGGGGGTTTCTACATAATAAAAATATGCCGGTTACTGGGTAATTCTTCAAATATGTGTGCGTGCGTGCGTGCGTGTGTGTGTGTGCATGGATCTGGATTGGTGCATGGATCTGGATTGATACGCCACTTCTGACGATGAATCGCGACAAAACTAGGTCACATGTACCTAACAGAAAATTATAGGAGAAAGACCTACTGCTTACCCTGGATTAAACCTCCCATTTCAGCCGGGAGGCCTGGGCCCCACTTTCAGAAGCAAGCAACAACAACAACAAAAGGTTTAGTTTAGTGGTCAGTGGGCACACGCTCAGATGATGATCAGCGCTGATGAAAATGCGCTGACGGAGCCTGCTAGTTGATTCTAGCAATCCTGATGAAGGACCTGTGATATTGCTCCGTTCTCACCTCGGGGACACAAAATCCACGGGAGTGGTTTATGGCATGTCTTTCCAGGACATTTTTTGCTGGAAACGCCTCCAATCTGGTTGGCTTAATCCTGTGACTATTTGAGGAGGCTGGAGCGAGGAATTGCCCTGCTGGAAGAGCTGGAAGGAAGAAGAAGAGGCTGTAGAAGAGGCTGAGGCGTTGGTGTCTGCGTCTTTCCTCTAGAAGGCAGGTCTAGCTCCTTGAGCATACCTTACCACTTACACATCCTGGATTTGTCGTCCCCAGTAATGAAGCGTGCTGCTTGGCGTTGCACTCTCTCCAGCTTCTCGATGTCCTATCTCTGGTACACTGTCTTCTTCTTCGCTTTAACATCCCCCGTCAGCTTGTTGACGACTATGATGTATACAAACAGGGGTTTCCGGTATCATCTAAAAACACAAGTACTGTGGGAAAGGAACAGCTGCCCAGATGATCAGCTCAAGGGGGGGGGGGGGGAGTAGGTAGGGTAGAGGGTGTAGAGAGAGGGGCAGGGGGCCAGCTGGGGGGGGGGGGGTGGTGACTGGAGCTCAGGGAACAGGGGCATGGGGGGGGGGGGGGGGGAAGGGGAGGGGTTCAGATCTGGGTTTTGAAGACCTCCACCGAGGCTGATGAAATTGCTTCAGGTGGAAGACTGTTCCATTCGCACATGTCTCTTGGGAAGAAAGAGAACTTCCTGCACATAGTTGGTCTTAGTAGCAGGAAGCAAGTACGCTGCTGTGTGCGACTGCCTCATCTGTCTGGGTGGTGAGTGAGGGACTGACCTATGCTGAGTATTGAGCATAGTGGTACTTGAAGAAGGTGGCCAGCCTTGCCGTTCTTCGTCTGTCCTTTAGCAGAGGCCAGTGCAGATCCGTCAACATGTTGTCCACACTTGATGTTTGACGGTGGCGGCTGACGACCCATCGGGCTGCACAGCATTGGACCTTCTCCAACTTGCCGATATTCTTGGCAGTGTACGGGTCCCAGACAGGCGCTCCGTACTCAAGTGTGGGTCGTACTAAGGCCTTGTAGGCTGTCTCTTTCACAGCGATGGAGCCTACTTTAAGATTACTTTGTAGGAATCCAAAAGTTTTGTTGGCCTTGTTTACTGTGTTGTTTATGTGGCCATCCCACGACAGGTCCTGTTGGATAGTGACACCAAGGTATTTCGCCTCTTTTACTGCCAGCAACTTCTGGCCGTGAAGATGGTAGGAGCCAGGTTGTGAGTTCTTTTTTCTGGTCGTGTGCAGGGTCCGACACTTTCCTGGGTGGAACTCCATTTTCCATTTATTTTCCCACTCTGCCATGTTGTGAAGATCTTGCTGGAGCGCCTCTTGGTCTTTCTGAGATGCGATACTTCTGTGTCAGAGGGTATCATCTGCGAAGAGCCGAGATGTGGAGGACAGTTTGTCAGGCATGTCATTGATGTAGAAGAGAAACAAGGCTGGGCCCAGGACTGATCCTTGGGGTACTCCTGACTGTACACCAACAGCATCTGACTTGGTGCCCTCCACAACAACAGCTTGCTGCCTGTCCTTCAGGAAGTTCTGGATCCAGGTGTTAATGTGCCCAGAGCTTGTGGATCAGAAGGGAGTGGCACTTTGTCAAAGGCTTTGGAGAAATCCATCACCAAGACGTCGAAGGGTCTGCCCCTCTCCATGGAGTGCGATAACTCGTCCACAAGACCTCACACGATCGGCCCTTCCTGAATCCGTGTTGTTCTTCTCTCAGGATATGGTTGGTCTCCGCAAAGCCCATGATGGTTCTGACCATGTGTTCCAGTGTTTTACACAGCACACTCATCAAGGAGATGGGGCGGTAGTGTTGTGCTGTATTTGAATCTAATGATGCGTGAGTCACTGAGTGTGTGTGTGTGTGTGTGTGTGTGTGTGTGTGTGTGTGTGTGTGTGTGTGTGTGCGTGTGCGTGTGTGTGCGAGTGTGCTATAAATATATATGGTCATCTCAGGAATGTCACCACGCAGAGTTGTGCACCAAATTATAATTCTTGAAATTGAGTATTCTTGAAATTGAGAATGAGATCAACCAACTTACCATATGTTAATAATAATACCAACTTGGCAACTAACCAAGACAGAACAGACAAAAACTCCGAAAAGTTACCAATGACGGCAATGTCCGCATGATTAACAGCAACTCACACAGACCAAGAGCGTTTATGTGACAGCTTACCAACCAACAACTTACCAAACTGTCTCTTAGTTACCCCCAAATTATAGAACTTTTCGACTTGAGCTCAAAACGATAGCAGAACGTCAACCAAAGGAAATGGATTTAGAGACAACGTGCGTTATTTCCCTTTCCTTTCCTTCCAGGCAGTGGCTATTTAACCTCAAGTGGCAAAATAGAATGTAAAATAAAAAGTAATGTCCCATATGGCTACGGCCGGGAGGACGTAAAGCTAAGTTTTCGTTCATAGAATGTAAACGGTAGCTGTAGCAGCCAATGAGATTTAACCGAGGCGTGATTACTGCTACACATATCTGTATTACAAAAATAATCGGGACTTTACTGGTCTGGCGCTGCCTCCGGGCATTGCCTCCAGTATTGCGGTTCCCACCATCTTTGTCTTTACAAATGCCCCACATGGCCGAAAGGCCGAAGAGGGCATAAAACACTATTTTCCTAGAATATAAAATTTACGTATTACTGAGTTACATCTGTATCGTTAAAAATTCGGGACTTTCCTGGGGTTGCACTGCCTGCGGGCATTGCCTCCAGGATCGTTCCCACCATCTTTATATCTACTAGTGTCCCATATATACTTTTGATAAACACATTGAGCATATACATAAGAAGAGTCAGTCCAGAATCTTTTGTTTGCAGAGGCTAAGGAATATTGGTGTCTGTTCTGATATTCTTCAAACCTACTACATTGAATCTGTTCTTACTGTGTAATTTATCTGTTGGTATGGAAGCTTGAGTGTAAAACTGAAGTAAGCGCGTGTTGAGTGATATGGTGGATGTGTGCAGTAAGGTTGTGGGTGCAAGGTAGAGTGGTATGCAAGAGTTGTATGACAGACAAGTAGTCAAGAAAGCCAGGAAAATTCTTAATGATAACAGTCATGTTCTGGCAAAATACTATGAAGTATTACCATCGGGCCGTCGATACAGAACTCTAAAACTGAAAATAAGAGCACAGAAAACTTTCTTACCAAGATCAATTCATCTGTTGAACTCTTAATGCACTGCATCGAGTGATTGTTTTGCTGAGCAGCCTGTCCATCTCCTTGGGATTGAATTTGTGCAAGCCTATTTGTAGTCCCCTTGTTCTACAATAGATTACTACTGTGTATGTCCTTGACTAAATTGTCTGTGTAGAGATGGCAAACAAACAACTACACGACAAGAGATGGTGTAGGGACTATTATTGGTGCATTTTTAAGCGTTATTCTTGCCTCGTTTTTCAATTGATTATGTCTTGATTGTTTAAAATCCGAAAAGTTACCAATGACGGCAATATGATTAAATGTATTTTAAAAATGTGTTCTGCTTTTACTGGAGTATTTGTTCGTATTCGTCCAGTGTGTTAATTACAATATTGCCGCAGTGTTATTAGTTATTAGTTTATATTCTTTAATTGTTGTTGTTTGTTTTTCTTATGTGCACCTGGCTGCAATTTCTCTGTTATGAGATAATAAAGATGATTTGATTTGATTTGATTTGATATGTCTGTTTCAGACCGGAGGACGTTAAACGGATTTTCGTCATAGAATGTAACCATCCATAAGGGTCATTGGCCGATATGGACGATATGATGATGAGATTAGCGTCCAATCGGTCAGAGACCCTGACGCTAATCTCACCTCCTTGCATAGAATATAGGCTATTTTGCCTCATGAGGGAAAATAGAACTCAGGCTATTTTCCTTCACACTCTCTCTGTCTTTCTCTTTATCTCTTCTCTTCGTCTTTTTCTCTTTGTCTTTCTTTGATCTGTATGTGTCTCTGTCTGACTCTGATCAAGACCTCTTACAGACAAACGTCAATACAACAAAGCTGTCATGATGTTTAGAATAATCAATGGTTTTGCACCTCAATCCAACCGACGTTAATTAAAAGGTTTCCAATCAACCAATCTAGATATACTAACAACATTGTTATTCCAAAACCCAGAACTTATCTTTTCAAAACAAGCTTAACATACTCAGGTGGTACTCTTTGGAATTCCTTAACAACTAATCTTAAACAGAAAAGCAGCATTACTTCCGCCTTCAAAACCGCGTATCAAAATATTCTATTTCAGAGACTAAAAGAAAACATGTCAACTGTATCCAGATAATCATTTGCATACCTTACTTTAACCTCTAACCCCGATGTTAATTGTTACAATAGAAGATGTTGATAAATATTAAGATACTTGAATGATGATATCTATGACTGCTGATTTTGATATTACAATGTGATAGCATATTTGTTTGATACTGTTGTATGATATAACTTGATTTGTTTATTATTATCATACTATTACTGATAATAATAATGCTGTGGAGTGTTATCCTTTGCTGATTTTATGATTGCATGATGTGACTTTTTTGTGTTTTTTGCCTGTACTTTAAATTCCCAAATTTCCCCATCCTTACCCCCCTCTATGCCCCTTTCCCACTCCTCCCTCCCTTTTCTTCTCATTTCTGCATGTACTTATATTATTTAGCTTTCTTGTTTAATTTACTTTAATTTTCCCCATGGCTGGGTGGAAAAAGCATGTAACTTGCTTATCTCATGTTCCCTGGTTTTTCGTTTTCGCTCTTTAACAGTCTCACGAAAGCGTTTGACAATGTCAACCACAGTCTCCTCCTGCACAAGCTCCATAACTATGGGATTCGTGGTAAAATCAACAGGTGGGTCACAGACTTCCTCAGAGACAGACGCCATGCAGTGGTGGTAAATGGGGTCTCTCAGGAGTACCACAAGGCTCAGTCTTAGGACCCTGCCTTTTCTTAGTGTACATTCATGATCTGCCTGAGAAGCTAACATCAACGGCACGGCTCTTCGCTGATGATACTACAATTTAAGGTTGTTGCGGCGCCCCATGATCATGACCAGCTACATGGTGACCTCCATCGACTCGCTGAGTGGGAGAAGAGCTGGGACATGGTTTTCCACCCTGGCAAGTATAACACCTTGAGAATATCAAGAAGCAGAAAGCCCCAGCAGTGACCATGCAGCTGCATGGCCACAAATTACAAGCAGTCGACTCCGTCAAGTAACAGAAATCGTATATATAATTATATATAAACGATCAAAAATTGAAGAAGAAAAAACAAACACACCATTGAACTTTCCTCTTATGTATATAATTTGCTTTGATAAGAACAAAATTGGTATCCAATGTATGTTTTGAGAACCTAAGAAACAAACTCAATTACTTTAACTTTAACTTTATGATTTGTGTTCTGAAAAGAAGAAAAGAAAATGTGCTGATTTACTTTTTCTCCCAATGGGGGTAGATAGACAATGCCTATGCAAAGACAGCTGTTTCGTCTTCGTGAAAGACTCTTCAGTCTGCATGTCGGCCTGCAAAGTTGTCCACAGTGAACGTTCAAGCTGAGCCAGAAGACTTTCTACAGGAGAAAGGTTGTCCTCTTAGCACCAGATTGAAAGTCCACAATAAAAGCAAACCAGCACTTAATTCAACAGAAATGGTGAAAATCTTATATAAAATAACAAAAATAATAATGTCCTAAAATTATATGTATATATAATGTATATTTATAATCATATAATAAAAAGCCAACTGTTCGTCCGTGTGTGTGTGTGTGTGTGTGTGTGTGGAACACAGAACGGACGGATTGCCTTCGAATTTGGCAGGTAGATGACCGGGGACAGTGACTATCCGTGTGCCAAACCGGCAGCGAATCGATTAATAACACGTGTGATATACGCCGCTTAACCTTTTCACAAACCGCGGCGTAACCAGACCCGACATTGATTCCAAATTTCGAACATGCATGACCAGGGACAGTGACTATCTTGGTGCAATCGTTCTACACCATCCATTCATAAACGCGCGCGATATGAGCCAAAACGGACGTTAAGTTCAACACTATGCACAGAAACGCCTGTCCGCCAGCAAGAAAACGGTGGCACAGCGGAGATGACTGTAGCGAGGATTACTGTAGCGACGTACTAATATACTCACTATTCTCCGCTATTGTCTTCCAGCGGGGGTGGTGGGGTGGGGGGGGGGGATGTCAGCGGTTATTGACGTTCACGAGAGAGAGAGAGAGAGAGAGAGAGAGAGAGAGAGAGAGAGAGAGAGAGAGAGAGAGAGAGAGAGAGAGAGAGAGAGAGAGAGAGAGAGAGAGAGACAGACAGACAGACAGAGACAGAGAGAGAGAGGGAGGGAGAGAGAGAGAGAGGGAGGGAGAGAGAGAGAGACAGAGACAGAGAGAGGGAGGGAGGGAGACAGAGAGAGAGAGGGAGGGAGGGAGGGAGAGAGAGAGAGAGAGGGAGAGAGAGAGAGAGAGAGAGAGAGAGAGAGAGAGAGAGAGAGAGAGAGAGAGAGAGAGAGAGAGAGAGAGAGAGAGAGAGAGAGAGAGAGAGAGAGAGAGAGAGAGTTCATCGTGTCTATTTCAAGCCCGCGAGCCCAACAAAAGGATTCAGCGTTGAATATGAAGATAACGCACGCACGGCGCGCGTGTGTGTGTATGGGGTGAGGATGGGGAGTATGGGGGGGGGGGGGTTGAGATGGGGGGGGGGGGGGGGGGGGGCTGGGGATGGTTGGGGGGGGGAATAATATATGATTTCGTATCTATTATTTGCTCGCTGAATAATCACGATGAAAAACTTTGCCATTTTCATAAAGGATTTATATTAGCAACACAAGAGTCTGACTTCTCAATGCCATTTCCTCCTCTCTTTGTACCTTTAACCCACACTGCTTTCCCCTTTATATTTAGTCTTAAAAAAACTCTGGTTGGCTTCAGCCCAAAGTTTGGGCCAATAGTAAAGTCAGCACACAAAACGAGCAAGTATGGTAATAGTGGGTCCCCTTGACGACATCATGTTTATATTAAACCAATTAGATATCTGACCATTAACAAGAACACGATTTGATGTTGGCTGTTGGTTGTTATAAAAATGTTTCTAGGCATTTACAGTTATCGTTTTGGAACCAAAAGTTTTCAAAACTTGGAAAAGAATGTCACCAAATGCTTTTTTCTAAATTTATATTCAACAAAATCTGGGGTAAATTTTGTTCATCTAAATATGCAAATGTATCATAAATCAGCCTAATGCTGTCTCCTACGTGTCTTTTCGCAATGAACCCTTTCTGGTCTTCATTGATAGGATTAGGCAGGGATGTCTACTATACATCCCTGGATTAGGTAAAACAGTCTTTAAACAACTCACGATACCCGAAGATCCAGTTTTGTAGATAACATTTAACAATGATATAGGTCTCTATTTTCGTATTATATCTCTACGTTTGTCACTTTGGGAATGTTGCAATTATTTGTGTACTCGTCAAAGTTCCTGTTTTAAAATAAATCTAGCATTCAATGTTTGGACCACAAAAGTACCTAATCTATTCATTACACATTAATCATATCATATTATGAAAAGCCAACTGTCCGTGTGTCCGTGTGTGTGTGTGTGTGTGTGGAACACAGAACGGGCCTTATAACTTCGCCGTTTTTCAACCGAATCGCTTCAAATTTGCTATCAGCCCTAACCGATGGCAACGGCAACCAAGGTGCGCGGTTTGGCAAATGTACGAGGTTAACGCGTGCGCGTATGGGGTGGGGGTGGGGAGTAGGGGGCGGGTGGGTGGGTGCGGGGTGGGGGTGCGGGGGATGGTCGGGGGTGGGTGGGGGTGCGGTGGGGGATAGAACGGGATGAGAGAAGTGAGGTTAACGTGTGTGCGTGTGTGTATGGGGTGGGGGTTGGGAGTAGAGGGGCGGGGGCGGGGGATGGTTGGGGTGTGTGCGTGTGCGGTGGGGGGTAGAACGGGATGAGAAAAGAAGATGGAAGGAGGGAGAGACACAAAAGTAATAATATAATATTTTGTGGACCCGGCACTCAGCATTACCGGAAATTGGCGTTACCGGTACTCGGCGTTACCAGTACTAGGCGTTGCGCTAGTATATATATATATATTATAATGTGTGCTTTGATAAAACTTTTCTGTGTCCAATGTCTTTATTTGTGAACCTCAGAAACAAAACCAGTTAACATTAATTAACTTTGAGTAATGTTCCGTGTTCAAAAAATTTATTAAAAAAAAGAGAGATATATATATATATATATATATAAACGTACAAAAATTGAAGAAGAAAAAACAACCACACCATTAAGCTTTCCTCTTATATATATAGTTTGCTTTAATAAAACTTTGTTTGTGTCCAATGTATAAGTTTGTGAACCTAAGAGAGAAACTCAATAAATTTAATTTTAACTTTACGATTTGTTCTGTGTTCTGAAAAGAATAAAAGAAAATAATGTGCTGATTTACTTTTTCTCCCAATGGGGGAGATAGACAATGCCTATGCAAAGACAGCTGTTTCGTCTTTGAGAAAGACTTCAGTCTGCATATCGGCCTGCAAAGAATGTCGACGAAAATGGTGTTTTACGTCCTCTTGGTCTGAATCAGACACATATGGGACATTCGTAAATACAAATATGGTGGGAACAATACTGGAGGCAATGCCCGGAGGCAGTACGAAACCAGTAAAGTCCCGATTTTTTAAATTATTAATGAAGATAGCTGTAGCGGTGACCACGCCTCGGTTAAACCTCATCGGCTATGGCACAGCCACAAGTATTGT
>JAGGCT020002333.1:0-20000 GCA_017654935.2 Phymorhynchus buccinoides | reverse complement strand
ATACCTTCTTTAGACACATTATTTATCAGAGTGGTCTGGATCTGGTAGAATAAGGGAGAGCACTACAAGTCCAACTACAGGCCCATCTCCCCACCAGCGTTCCACCCAAAGTCTTGGAACACATCCTCACAAGCAGTATCATGCAGCACCTTGAGTCGAATTCTATATTGTCCAGTCAACAACTCAGCCTCTGCATGTACCGCTCCTGTGAGACCCAGCTCCTCAAATTCATCGAAGAGGTCTCTGCAGCTATGGAGAGCGGTGAGTACTGTGACTGATGTAATCATCATGGACTTCGAGAAGGCATTTGACAGGGTGAACCACAGCCTGCTGCTTCACAAGTTAGACCACTACGGGATCCGAGGAACCATCAATAGTTGGATTGCAAACTTCCTCAGCGATCGAAAGCAAGCCTTGGTGGTTGACGGTGCTCAGTCTGGCTACGTGGAAGTGAAGTCTGGAGTGCCCCAGGAAACAATCTTAGGACCTTGCCTTTTTCTGACTTACCTTAACGATCTCCCCTCCAAAATCTCCTCTCCCTCTCGCCTGTTTGCCGATTAGTCGGATTACACTGCTCTCTATCGCGTCATTGCCTGCAATGATGACCCGGCCAAGCTCCAAGAGGACATCAGGATGCTGGAAGACTGGGAAAAGGAATGGGACATGGCATTCCACCCTGCCAAATGCAGTCAGCTGCCTTTGACGCGTAGCAAGATGCCATCGAACGTCACCACCAGCTACAGTCTGCATGGCCACACCCTGGAAAGAGTGTCCTCTGCAAAATACCTTCGGGTCATTCTGCAAACTGACCTTCTGGGGAGCCCACATCGCATCTACGTGCAGCAAAGCCAACAGAGCTCTTGGCTTCCTAAGGAGAAACCTGAAGGTGCGCTCCACTGCCACCAAGGAGCTTGCATACAAGGCCATGGTCAGACCCATCACAGAATATGAAGGTGTGCTCCACTGCTACCAAGGAGCTTGCATACAAGGCCATGGTCAGACCCATCACAGAATATGAAGGTGTGCTCCACTGCTACCAAGGAGCTTGCATACAAGGCCATGGTCAGACCCATCACAGAATATGAAGGTATGCTCCTCTGCTACCAAGGAGCTTCCATACAAGGCCATGGTCAGACCCACCACAGAATATGAAGGTATGCTCCACTGCCACCAAGGAGCTTGACAAGGCCATGGTCAGACCCACCAGAGAATATGAAGGTGCGCTCCACTGCCACCAAGGAGCTTGCATACAAGGCCATGGTCAGACCCATCACAGAATATGCAAGCTTGGTCTGGGACCCACACACTGACAGGCTGACCTCAGACCTTGAGCTTAACAGGCACAGAAACACATCCTATGTCAGTAGCATGCTCCAACAGCTACTATGGTCCTCACTGGCTGAGCAACCAGGCTCACCATATTTTATAAAATTGTGAATGGACTGGCCTGCATAAGGTGCAACGCCCTCAAACCCCTTCCTCCCAGCAGTAGAAGAGAGAACCACAACATGCAATTTCAACGTGTATATAATTATATATATCTACAAGAATCGACTACTGCAGCAACTCCTTCCCCAAAACTATCTGAGTGGAATTCCTTGCCACCAGAAACTGTCAGTCCCCCACGCTCTGCTCCTTCACCTCGAAGGTGCTGAAGCTCCCTGCATAAAGACCACATATTCCCCCCCCCCCCCCACCGTTGGGTGCTCTCGGACTAGCCAGGGGCGCCCAGCCTCACATGCCCTCTTATCTATCTATCTTTTGTTTTTGTTTTTCCCATGCAGCATAAATTCTTTGAACCCCAGTACATGTCAATAATTGCCAGTGAAATGAATACTTTTGATTTTTTGTCCTCAGGTGCTGGAGAATCTGGCAAGAGCACCATTGTAAAACAAATGAAGTAAGTGTTTATAAATTTGTGAAATGTATGAAAGAAAATGGATAAGCTATTACATTAAATTAAAACTCAAGAACTGAAAAGGGTCTTTTCTTTTTGTTAGCACAATAGTTATTTATAAACACATTTTTACTGTTAGGAACTTTAAGTTAACTATCTCAAGTATTTGTGCTAAAATTAAAAAAATTAAAAGTCTTAACCCTTTCAACGCCAGCCATTCTACAGCTAAAACTTTCCATTAAACTTATCTGGGTAGAAAAAAGATTATGTCTCATTGTCTGCAATATTGGGGATTCCTCTGTGACATGCATATAATAGTATAGGGCTTATCCTTACCTCCCAAAATTAACATGAGGTCATTGGGTAACAGATCCTTACTTGATGCCTTTCAGTGACATGGGTGTTAAATCATTGTGGTGCCAATAGGCGACAGTGGCGATGAAAGGGTTAATGTTATTTTAGAGTATACTTTGATGTTTTATTTGCATGATTCTTTGGTACATGTGCTTTTTTCAAGACAACACACAGAGCTTCCCTCTCCACCACTGACTTATGCACACTCTACCTGTAATTTTTTAATTTTATTTCTTTACTTTGTAAACTTGACACACGCGCATGTGTGTGTGTGTGTGTTATGTCTAATTATGTTCATTTGCAGGGCTCCCAATCGTCCCGCAAAACAAGGGATCCCAGGGACTCCTTCACTTACAGCATAGAGGGTCCTAGAGGCGGGATAGAGGGTCCCGCTGGAATTGCGAATGCTAAAAAGAATGTTTCTAGTGCATCCCTGGGAACCCCTGCACATTCTTTTAGAGGGTCCTTTAGAATTTTAGTACTTCATAGACCCCCAAATGGGGGTCCCGGGGAGCCCTGGTGTGTGTTTATGTCTAATTATGCTCATTTGATATTTTTTCTCTATTTCAGAATCATCCACGAAAAGGGGTACTCTCAAGAAGAATGTCTACAGTATAAGCCGGTAGTGTACAGCAACGCCATCCAGTCCATGATCGCCATTGTCCGCGCCATGAACTTGCTCAATATCGAATTTAGTCACTCCGACAGATCCGTGAGTACCACCATTCTTGGTTCAACAGGGCAATTGCCGTGGGTGTTCATCAGGGCTCCCAATCGTCCCGCAAAACAAGGGGTCCCATGGACTCCTTCACTTACAGTATAGAGGGTCCTAGAGGCGGGATGGAGGGTCCCATTGGCATTGCGAATGCTAAAAAGAATTTTTCTAGTGCATCCCTGGGACCCCCTGCACATTCTTTTAGAGGGTCCTTGATAATTTTAGTGCTTCATAGACCCTCATACTGTAGACTAGATTTTAGCTTTGCCCGTAGCTGCGTAATTACTCGCATATTCAAGGCCTTCAGTGAAATTCAAGGTTGCCTGTCCGCGGCAAATGCCCTATTGTTTTTTGCGTATAAACGAGGCTGTACTAGGTGAAATGAAGAACAGGTTAATCATTTTCAAGTGATATTTATTCATACAAAAGCTTTTCTGTTGGTTCTTTTGGGAATGTGAGAGTTACGTGTGAATGCGCATTTTCTATTCGACTATAGAGAGCAAAAAACAAAAAGAAGAAAGTAGCACCCCCCCCCCCCCCCCCCCCCCCCCCCCCCAACTTCCTTTCATAGGGCTGGGATCTAATGAAGCTTAACTCATTCAAGTCGTTCTGGCCATATATGTCCGGAATTAATAGATAGCTGTCAATTTGATGCATTTGCTTCAAAGGAAGTAAATCTGTGTGCAAACCATACCTTGGTCACTTCTAAACTCGCTTCACTCCCTTAGACCAAAATTTTGCCTCTGACTTTGCTTTTGTAGTGGTTTGTTGTGGGGAAACCAATCGGTGTAGAGAGTTTTTCTATATAAAGTCTATGTATAAAAAAAAAAGTGATCTACCACTTCCCTATGTCTAAACCTGAAGTAAAAACCTGTAATCTTCTTTCATTTCTCCTTTTGTTTGTAAATGTATGTTTTGTTTGTGTGTATGGCTGGAGTGATTTGTAAGTTTTGTCAATAATTCAAAATCGTTGCGATGCGAATGAGTTAAGGTTGCTTGTGAAAAAAAGTTAAGTGTTTCTAGTGATCGCTCATACAGTCATGCAATAAAAGGTACTATATATCGTCAGGGAAATTCAAAAACGTATCTCGATTTTTTTTGATTTTTTAGTTTGATACACAGTCAGCTCTCTAATTTTTCCTGCCACCTTCCACCAAAAGCTCGTATCTCTAACGACTTTCTATATGAGGTAAATGAGGTTGTGAAAATAGAAGAAAACCTTGTAAGTCCCAAATTCAGATCATAACAAAAACCTCGTATTGCATTTTTGTTTGAATGCGTTATGAATGCTAACATGTGTGTGAGCTTTGATTTGATTTCTATCAAGATTCAGCGCTGTATAAATACTGTATGTTGTTGCATTTTCGTTCTTTTCAAGTCTAAAAAATATATTTTGGAACTAATTTTAGCAAAATGCAGGACTAAACTCGCAATGTCTTGAACAACATATTCATCATAGTTAAATTGTGGTCAACGCGGTTAATTTTTATAACGTTTTTTTTTTTTCGTGGTTCAAGTCGTATGTTTTCCGTAAGGGTCCATTGTTGTTGTGTTTGACAGGAAGACGCTCGGCAGTTCCTGTCGTTGGCTGGCAGCGCTGACGAAGGAGAAATGTCCCCTGAGCTAGCCTCCATCATGAAACGCTTGTGGAAGGACTCCGGCTTGCAAGAGTGCTTCAGTCGGGCACGAGAGTACCAGCTGAACGACTCGGCAGAATAGTAGGTTTTCATAGATGATGTTGAGATTAGCGTCCAATCAGTCAGAGACCCTTATGGACGGTATTCCTAAGGTTTTTATATTTTTGAATTTCCTTTTATAGTTTGTATTGGACTAAATCGTTTGGAAATCGAAAAGTTTTGTTTTCAAATTTAAAAAGAATCCTTTCAGGTTAAATTGGAATTATGAGGTTTACGGGCGCAGCATGTAGGTACAGTGTTATAGGGTTGCAGATTCTCTAGAATGTCATTGTGATTTTGATGATTAGTCTCGTGATCTGTCATTTTCTCCCTGCTCAGTTATTGCCCTCAAATCAGATTCTTGACAGAAAAATGCTCACATTGAAATGATTACTGAGTTCGTGACTGTGTGAAAGTGACAAGTGGCCTTTCCCTATTAGTGCTTTTTAAAGGTTTTTAGTCCCCGAGCCGAAGGTTCGGGGAGCTATTGTTTTTGTCTGGTCCGTCCGGTGTCCGTCCGTCTGGCCGGCATGCCTCCGTCCGTCCGGCTATTCGTCCGTTTTTCTCAAAAACTATTCAGTCTATCGTCATCAAATTTGGTATACTAGTTTGCCAAGATGCAAGCTATCCACTGATGTATTTAGTTTTACATTAAGGTCAAGGTCGCACCAGTTACGGGGTTCAAACCCCGAAACACATAATCGCTAATATCTCGCGCAGTTTTGCATGTATTTTATTTCTCTTCAGTTTGCAAACTTCTACAACGTATGAAAGTTTTAGAGACTGCTGAAGCAACCTGTTTGTAAGCAGAACCGCTAAAATTCATAACTTTTCATCTTTGAATACTCTATTAAAGAGGCGAGAGCTTGAGGATCAAATTCAATATACAATATAGCAAAGAATATCATAATGTGTTTACCCACTTATTTTTTCTTTAATTGTATGGATGCTGAATTTTTTGTCACTGAGCCTTTGCTTGGAAAGTGAAAAGTAAAGAAATGTGATGGCCGGTTTTTTTCTTTTCTTTCATCTACAACAGTTATCTGAACGCCCTGGACAGAATATCTGCCCCGGGGTACATCCCCACGGAGCAGGATGTGCTGAGGACCCGAGTGAAGACCACGGGCATCGTGGAGACCCACTTCACCTTCAAGGACCTCCACTTCAAGTCTGTGGCCCTCTACCCGCCCTCTCTCTGTCTTTCTGTGCTCTCTCACACTTTCTCCTTCCCAGTTTCTCTATATACAGTGGAACCTCCCTTATAAGACCTCATTTTGTATGTATGTTTTGTTTGTGTGCATGGCTGGAGTGATTTGTGAGTTTTGTCAATAATGGATGATTTTTGAAGGTCTTACAAGGGAGGGGTCTTAAAAGAGAGGTAATTTTAATACTTACAAAGAAGGGCAATGTCTCAGAGAAGTAGGTCTTATATGGGAGGGAGTCTTATAATGGGAGGCCTTATAAAGGAGGTTCCGCTGTTGTTTTTCCCTGTCTGTCTCTTTCTTGTTCTCCTTTCTTTCTCCCTCTGAGTCTCTCTCTCTCTCTCTCTCTCTCTCTCTCTCTCTCTCTCTCTCTCTCTCTCTCTCTCTCTCTCTCTCTCTCTCTCTCTCTCTCTCTCTCTCTCTCTCTCTCTCTCTCTCTCTCTCTGTGTCTCTAAAAAATGTTTTTTCTCTCTCTCTCTCTCTCTCTGAGTCTCTCTCTCTCTCTCTGTTTTACTATGTGTATTAAAAAACATGTATGTCAGAGAGAGAGAGAGAGTATGTTTGCAAATGTTTTTTGTTTCTTAAATTTATTTTTTGTTTTGTTTTTAATCCAAGGACAGATTGTAAGAATAGGCATCGCCTAAAATCTTTATCCTTGTCAAATAAAGTTGTCCAGTGTCTCTCTCTCTCTCTCTCTCTCTCTCTCTCTCTCTCTCTCTCTCTCTCTCTCTCTCTCTCTCTCTCTCTCTCTCTCTCTCTGTAGACTCTCTTTCTTAAATATTCTCTTATCTTTGTTTCTGTCTGTCAATCTCAAGTGGGATTTTTATTTGATCAGACAGTTTCTGTGCTAATTTGAGTGAACAGACTTGTTTTTACCGATTTTGCTGTTTCTCGAGGTTAATAAGCACAGACAAAAATGACAGTCAGCAGTATTTTTTGTATGCCTGTAGTGTACTTTTTGTTTTTTTACTTTCCGAATTTTTTTTAAAGAACAAATTAATTTTTTTTCGGGCAGAATGTTTGACGTGGGCGGGCAGAGGTCAGAACGGAAGAAGTGGATCCACTGTTTCGAGGGAGTGACGGCCATCATCTTCATCGTGGCCATGAGCGAGTACGATCTCACCTTGGCCGAGGACCAGGAAATGGTATGTTTGTGTTATCGCCTTCATCATCGTCAAGTTCATCATCATCGTCATTAACACAGACTTTGTGTTTTTAAAAAAGATTTTTCCGTAATTATTAGGTTTTGAGACCTCCGATTACGCTATTATGGCCAGCAACAAAAAAATTCTGCAGTTCCGCTGAACGAGTGCGAAAGAAATTGGAAGAAGGCATTGTGTTTGAACCGTACTTGGCACTGTCGTCAGCTATCAAAGCTAGTGATGTCCCTTGACTTATTACTTCTGGTCGGTTCGCTTCTTGTTTACAGACCCATACCGCTATTTTGTAGGTGTGATCTTGCAATTATGTCGAACAAACAACACGCGTAAGTACCGTTGTGTGAATATCCCCCCTCCGCTCAAATTTTTTTTTTCGACAGACGTTAAGTTGGGTTTGGATGGGAAGTTGCAGCGTGCGTTTATGCGTTTACGCCCCAACAACCGGTGTCAAAACCAGTCCCAGGAAGAGAAAAACCACTGAAAACTACAGAAACTCGCATTTATCAAAAGCCTCTGTTGAAACCATTTATCAGTCCTGGCAAAGTCGCTGGGACTGACGGGTCAACTTTTTTTTCAAGTGTTTTGGCTTTGCAGTCGGTATTTTATTTGATAATCTCCAACAGGGTTCGCACGGTTTTTGAAAGTCTTTGAAAGTCTCTGAGAAATGGAGTGCCGTTTTCAAGTCTTCGAAAGTCTTTGAAAATCGGCTTTGGTCTGTGAAAATTGTGAAATAGTTTGTGAAAAAGTCATTGGTGCCTTAAAAAGTCGTTGATGCCATAATTTTTGTTTTGTTTGCTTCCATAATTGATACAGAAGCAGTTTAATTTAACTGATTTTTCATAAAGCAGACGTCCTCGGGTTTGTCGAGTTACTTCCCTTCACTATATCCAGGTCTTTTGGCTACACCGGTGCAACTTGAATGATCATGATCGAAGCAATCGTCATCATTGCATGTCGTGAGAGGTCTTTAGAATAGGATAAAGGGTCTTTGAAATGGTCTTTGAAAGTTTGGGAATTTTGATATGAAAAATCTGATTTTGTGTGTGTGTGCGTTAACCTTCAGAACCGCATGATGGAGTCGATGAAGCTGTTTGACTCGATCTGCAACAACAAGTGGTTCACGGACACCTCCATCATCCTTTTCCTCAACAAGAAGGACCTCTTCCTGGAGAAGATCCAGAAGTCACCGCTCAACATCTGCTTCCCAGAGTTCCAAGGTAAACCACCGATGATTTTTTTGCTTGTTTAACCCCTTCTCTGCCGCCCCCTTCTCTTCTACGGGCAGTATGATGTCATTTATGGTGTTATAGCTTTCAATGGAATGTTGGTTTTTGCTTTAGAGCAGTCAGGAAGGATGTAATGTATCTCTAGACTACTTTACCAGATTTAAGTCATCGCCACTGTCGCCTCTTGGCATCACAATGATTTGACACCCATGTCACTAAAAGGCATCAAATGAGGGTCTGGTATCCAGTGACCTTATGTGCTTACTTGAGGGAGGTAAGGACAGGCCCTAAGTTATGCACGTCACAGAGGAATCCCCAATATTGTAGATGAAATCTTTTCTCTACCCGGGTAAGTTTAATGGTAAGGAATGGCTAGCGTTGAAAGGGTTAAGGAAAACAAATGTCTTAGTGGATTGCCATATCATTTTGCCTCTAATGTACATCTTTTTAAAAATTTATAATTGTTCAGGAGAGAACACGTTTGACGAAGCGGCGGCCTACATCCAGCTGCAGTTTGAGAACCTGAACAAGAAGAAGGAGACCAAGGAGATCTACACGCATTTCACCTGTGCCACCGACACCAACAACGTGCAGTTTGTCTTTGACGCCGTCACCGACGTCATCATCAAGAACAACCTCAAAGACTGCGGCCTCTTCTAACTAAGGTGAGACGCCAAAAGTTAAAGTACGTAGCTGGTTTCTTTCCTACCGACTTTTGCTCATTTGTTCCACCATGTTCAATTTTCAAATCGAAATTCTGGCACCCTTGTTAAAAAAAAATCTTAATTAAAGCCAAGTGAATCCCCGTTGCATGTTTTCTGAAGCTTGTCTAACACCAAAGGACTGGTATTATTCTCTACACTCTAGTGTGGAGTGGCACAGTGGTAGCGTGTTCGCTTCGTGTCAAGTAAACCCGAGTTCGAACCTGGGTACTGGGGATTTTTCCTCTCACTTTGCACTAGGCCTTGCGGTCTAAGTGTGGAGTCTTTCGGATGAGGCGATAAACCGGGGTCCCATGTGCTGATGCACTTAGCACACGTTAAACCCAATGGCAACGAAAAAGTTTTCATTTGGTCAAAATTTACCCCCATCCCCCTTCCTTCCTCATCAGTCACACAAAAATCGCCTGAAATTTAAAAATATTAGAATTGGGTGGTGTGCCTCTGGCTGCGACGTTCTCTCCAGGTGGGAGCAACCCGAATTTTACAGAGACGCCTCTGTGACTATAATGTACCTAACCTAACCTATTCAAATGCGCTCTATCTGTTTTGATTCATTTTTCTCTCGAAGCACAATATGAGTCTCATCCTTGGTTGTTTTTTTCTTTCTAAACAGGGTGTTCAAGCAATTTTTTTTTAAGACTGGGTACTGTGCATTCAACCCTGTGACTGTTGAAGAAACTACCGTAATTCGCGGACTATAAGCTGCATTTTTTATTTTTGGGGAACCCCACCCCCTGCGGCTAGTACAGTGCCGCGGCCTAAATGTTACCGAAAGTGAAAGTAAACTCCACTCAATGGCATCCTTGATTCAGACCTTTCATCTGTGGCCTTGTTCACGGTTGATGATAAAAAAAATCACCTTTATTTCGGTATATTTTTCACAAAATGAAGATCTGTTTCGCGGTCCGACACTTTCGTTTTGGCAGTCAACACACCCGCGATCAACTCTAGACTCAACCGGAAGCGGACATCGTGCATCGCCACGCTTCCGCGGCTTATGCATTAATTTTTTTTAATTTAAAAAAAAAAGTAGCGGGTGAGGCTTATTGTAGTCCATGAATTACGGTAATGTTTTGAGAAAAATAGCGAAAACAAGCATACTAGGAAAAGGATAGTAGTTGGAGTCATTCTTGCAAGTCTGGGGAAATAAAAAAAAATAAAAAAACCAACATTTGACAATCACAAAACCAAAAAAACACTGCATTTTTAGAGTTATTTCCCTTAAACTGGTGGTTTACGTTATCAGTGATGTTGTCACTTCCTTACATTTTACGGTTGTGGCAGTGGAGGGGTTAACGGGCTGGGTGTTTGTGTGTTTCAGGGGAGCGGAACGTGCCACCACCTAGTGCACTGTCTGACCCAACAGTCTTGAGCTTGGCAGTGTCTTCTTCAGGGCGTGGCCAGTGGGCGCCTCACACTGGCTCAAGTCGCTTCTCTTGTGTCCTGCACCATCAGTATTTCCTCCTCCCAGGTTTTACTCCTTTTTTGTAAGACAAGATCTGATTGGCTGCCAGAACGCTACTTTATTTATCTCCCACCTCCACCGCCCATCTTGTGCGCGTGTTGTGGATAAAATGTGTGTTGAATGTGATTTGGGTGAATGTTTGAGTGTCACAATGTCATGCTTTTGATTTAAAAAAAGAAAAGGAAAGAATTTGCAACATTCTGAGTTACTTAATAAGTTGATTCCCCAGCCACTAAACTTAGAACTTAATCCAGTAGATCTATAACAAACATGTAATTGCCACAACTATCTACGATTAATATTAAAGCGAACTAGTTCTGGCATCATCAATGTAAATTTTGACATGATGGGCTTCATTCAGGTTTTTGCAATTTTTTTCTTCTCCAGAACTGTTCAGTGTGATCTTATCTACAAAAATACTTGGGACATTTTTTGAAGAGGGATCTATTTGTGTCGGTTTAGTAATCCAATGTTTTATTTGGCTGGTGTATAAGTACCATTTATTTTGAAAAAACAACCCCAAAACGAAAAAGCAAAAAATAGGAACCTACGTTAAAACATATTTAATGGAAATTTAAAACAACTATGACCCCACATCCAGAGGCCTTGTGAAAAGTCACCTTTTCGTACGGGTCTAGGTGAAATCGAGAGTGACATTGTGTAAACAGTTGCCGATTAGATGATCTGAATTTGATTGTGCATGAATGTATAGAAAGCGATTCTGATTTTTTTTTCCCCCCTCGTAATGTGGCCATTGACAGATTTATCTCTCTAATTTATAGAAAATAAAACCACCAGTTTCTTTTTGTTTGAGTTGCTCCGAGTTTACTTATGAATTCAGCAGGTAGTGTTATTAATTAAAGATGCATTTTATAGATAGACAACTTGCTCCGGCTTTGATGTGTTTTTCCATGTTTAACCGAATGTTCACTGTGCATTTTTGCTTTGCAAGCGCACAGACAACAGGGTTAGTTTAAAAACAAAGGCACAAAAATTAGGCTCTAGCTATCAACTTGCTTTTATCTACACCCCCCCCCCCCCCCCCCCCCCCTGCTACTATAGACTTAGTTCATTGTGAATATGAGCTCTTGTATCTAGTTTCTTTCACCCCTTTATACCCCCACCCTCATCCCCATACCCTTGCTATTTATCAAATTGAGGTTTTTACCCCGAAAAGGCTTATCATGGTTTGACAGGGTGCTTTCCAGGCAGCAGCATGTCTTGCAGCTTCCAAGGCCAGCAAGGAATCTCAAGCTTTACCCCTCCAGTAGTATCATTTTCCTTTTCTTTTTTCCATGTCTGTATGTTCTTCTGTTCATGCCGTCACATGGTTTTTTTCTTGTTATTTTTTGGGTGGTCACTTCCTTGGCCATTGAATTGAATAATTAATATATAAGATAAACATCAGATCTCTTCAATTGTCTTAGCATGCTGGTAACAATCAACTCACGTTCATTTGGATATTTAGGAGATAATTTCAATATAATTAAATTCTGTGTTCCCAAAATTTTGTGTGTTCCACTTAACATTTAGGAGAGGATGAGATAATTTCAGTGTTTTACTTGAATTCTGTATAGTTAATAATTCGGGACTTTACTGGTGTTACATTGCCTCCGGGCATCGCCTCCAGGATCATTCCTACCATCTTTACATCTACTAATGTCCCATATGTGTCTGTTCCAGACCGGAGGACGTTAAACGGATTTTCACTCATCACTTGAATTCTGTGTTGTAAAAATAAGTGCCGTTCCACCTTGATGTTTAGATGATTTGAGCCGTATATATATATACTGTTTGATAAACAAATTTAAGTGAATGAATTTTAGCTGATAAGGATGGCAAGTTTATTGCCGTTTTGTTTGACGAAAGCGTGGCTCAAGCGCTATCATCAGTTCTCTTTGAGAGGCCTTGCTCTGTCATATTGTGCGTTGTGTATTTCATCATAAGTGTGCATTGCCAATTGTTGGTACTGCTTTTCCTGCGCTTTGTTTGTCTGTTTCATTCTTACTGTCATGTTGCAATCTCCCAGAGCTGTTGCATGTTCTCTGTAAAAGTATATTAACCTGTGGTTTTGAGGTGTGCGGATTTGTATGCTTGCATTTAATGTACATATATTTATGAAATATTTGATGCTGATGAAATTTTTTGAACCCCGAGAAGGTCAACAAAGTCGTGAACATGAGCAGCACACGTGTTTGCACACACACACACACACACACACACACACACACACACACACACACACACACACACACACACACACACACACAGGCACGCACTCATACATACAGGCAGGCACCGTCTAATATCACAAGAAGTGGATAGACGTTAAATGAAAGACACACACACAGGCAGACACGCACACGCACACGCACACACACGCACACATTCTTGCATCCCCTTTTTTTCTTCTTTCATCGTCTCTCTTCTTCCCACCAAACACTCACTTTCTGTTGCGACCTTACAGCCACATCTGTGAATAGCGCAAGTCGGAGGGTGGTTGGGCGACCGTGACAAGTTCACAGAAGAGCTAGGGAGAGAGGCTGTCAGTCTAGATTATTCATGAGATGCCATCAGTGATCGTACTATGCAGCGTGAATCGACGAGAATCATTAGAAGGCGGAAGAAAGAGCACAAAAACACACACACACCAAAAAAACGAAACTAAAAAATCAATAAGTTGAATGTTGATTCATAGCCGTAAATGTGTGTATTCTTTTGTTCAAAATTGGTCCTGATGAAGAAAGATTCTCAAGAGGTTTTGGGTTGTTTTTTTTGCCTTTCGAATGAGGAATGAAGGCTGTAAGTGACTGGCACAACTGCAAGGTTCTTGGTGGGCTTTTTTAATAAGGGCGCAGGTCGGAAGATGATTGAAACGCTTGTTTGGATTTTCCTGGGTTTTCTGTAGATGCTTGGTAGCGTTTGAAAAATGCACATGAATGCCAATGTTTGTTTTAAAGGGGGAAAAAAACCATAATCAGAATGTTGGGCATCACTGATCAGTAATGTAAATCAAACGATAGAATAGATCCCACTCCCAAATTCGGGCAGAAAGCATGCCGATTTTATGTTTGTTTTTAAAATTAACACCAGCTTAACATTCATTTATTTTGGGGATGGACATTATTATTATTATCAGTGAGAACAGTGCAGAAGCATTGAATCTTAGAAGAAAAAGAAATGAAACGGGGCACACTTGTTTTATTTTTCATTTTTATTTTTTTTGTTAAAAGGAGGTTGCTCAATTTTTTTTCTCTCGGACCAATATTATACTGTCATTTTTGGTGTCTGTTATATTATGATAGGTTTAACTGACGAAGGATTGTAATGTTGGACCAGTTTGTTAGCATTATATTATTACTTTTAGAAAAAACTTTTTGGGGGGCCTCAGCTTTTTTTCTTTTTAATTTTTGGTGGTTTTGTTTCTTGGTGATTTTTAATTCTGATCTCCTTGGTCCTATCTGTGCCTACGGCCATGTTTTATCGTTTTCCAAAATGAACAATTTCATGGTGATGGCGGCCTCATGGAAGGAGAGACTTTATCGTATGTATTTGGAGCACTATGGGCCTAACAGGCGATGCCCTGCTTGTGTTGGCACAGAGTTAGCACCACGCACAGTTTGGCAGCATTGCAGGGTCTCCTCCGGTGAGTTGTCTGCTGTTGGCTTGGAGATTGTTTTGCTTTTTGAATACTGCAGTGCTTTTGCTTTGGAAGACAGGTGGAGTTGGCATCACATTGGCAGAGATGATTAGTCACAAAGAAAAATGTTTGCGAAAGGAAAAAGTTGATTCGCAGACATCAGTAGCAATCCCTGTAGCTTTTTTTTCTTCTAACACACCCTCATATATCTAGCAATCTACTGTTTGCATTTGTGTATCCCCTTGAGTGTGTGTTAATTCCAGAAGAATGTGTGACGGACGTTTCTTGCGAGTTGGTGCTCTCTGCGTAAAGCTGTACTGTATTTCGTAATGTTATTATACTTTGTCATGTTATTCCCTGCGCTTCGATGTCCATTGCAGTTTGTTTGTTACATTGTTGAATGCGTGTTGGGTCTGTTGCGGAAAGAAGTTGCATGAGCATTTCCTTCGTTGTTTTCCTTCGGAGCTGTGAATCGGTGAAAGAGCAGACTGATTCATTATCATTTTTATGGATGGTTTTAAAAATATTAGAACTTGTTTTAATTTTGCGTTATGGTGTTTTTATACCGTCCAAGTCTCGGTTGGGGATTGGGTTTGACAGTGAAAAAGAAATTGAGCCACTGGATTACACGCTTTTATTGTGAGTGTAGATGTTGTTTTTTGTAAGTCAACTTGCCACTCTTGGTTCCAAAAGATGTTGAAAAGAAGTTGATCTGAGCCATAATCTGTCGAAACTTTGACTATTATTTGGATCTGAAAAGTCTTAAGGGACCATAAACCAAAACTTGTCATTCTTTGAAAGTTTGTAATCTATCAAAAAAAAGTTAAGTCCAGCTGCATTGTTCCTCAGTCTGCAAATTCTGCTTATCAATTCATGCTTTTATGTATAGATCTGTGCAGTCGAAGTTCTGTTGAAAAATTTAGTAAAACAGCAACTTGTCATTCTTTGAAAGTTTGTAATCTATCAAAAAAAAGTTAAGTCCAGCTGCATTGTTCCTCAGTCTGCAAATTCTGCTTATCAATTCATGCTTTTATGTATAGATCTGTGCAGTCGAAGTTCTGTTGAAAAATTTAGAAAACAGCAACTTGTCATTCTTTGAAAGTTTGTAATCTATCAAAAAAAGTAAGTCCAGCTGCATTGTTCCTCAGTCTGCAAATTCTGCTTATAAATTCATGCTTTTATGTATAGATCTGTGCAGTCAAAGTTCTGTTGAAAAATTTAGAAAACAACAACCCTTGATAATAAGAATTCAAACTAACTTCACTCAAGCCAAAAAAATATTTTAGGCTCACATCGGAGCTTTCAGAGTTTATACAACAGCCCTCATCTGTACACGTTTATACTTTTAATGTACATTGTAAATATAATCTTGTATCTTGTAATGTCTTGCTTTCTTGATTGTCGTTCAGATCAGTTCAAATGTTTGAAAAGAAAATGAAAGCTTTGAATTCATGGTAGAACGAGGTGTTTTATTATTTTCTCTATTGATCTGACCAAAGACGTATATATGCTTCATTTCAAGATATAAAAAACCTCAAAACAATATGGTTTCTTTATTGAATTTGGTTACATTTTTTCCTTGTTTGTTGTAGATTTTTATAGTTTAGTGAGACTAGTTTATCTGTCTTTCTCCACTGTCTCTTTTTTGGGCTTTTTTTGTGTAAAATTTTAACCATCGCTTTTTGTTGTTGTTCTTTTCTGTTTTGAGCTTACAGAAATTTTTGCTTTCCAGCAGTTTTGTAAAATGTCAAGACTAGTCAGGTAGGTTGTACATTCTTTGATGGTCAGGTAGGTTGTACATTCTTTGAACTCGAATACTTTCTGGCTATCTTGTGTTGCATAGAAGTCCGTGTAGCAACTTTATTCTCCCCCACATCTCCCTCCAAAATTGGAAGAAAAAAATATTTTCAGCATGAGAGTGTTTATTTCTTTCAGAGCCAATCAAATGCATGAATTACCTTCTTTGTTTAATCTTGTGTCATTTATTTTTCTTCATTTTTTAGACACCGCTGCATGGATTAAGTTGAAAGCGTTGAGGCATTTGTGTAAATCAAAACGTTTTTGATTTGAAAGAGAAAATGGGAATTCGATTATTGTGTCCATCCAGATAAAAAGAAGGAAAAAGATCAAGAAAGATAAAGTTGTTTCAGTAAAATGCAAGTAAGATATCGTCGGTGAAAGTCAGAAACCTCGTAACTCGATTTTTGAGTTAGATACATAGTCAGCTCTCCAATTTTTACCGCCACATTCCACCAAAAGCTCATATCTCTAACGACTTTCTATCTGGTGTAAATGAGGTTGTGTAAATTGAAGAAAAACTCGTAAGTTCCATATTCAGATCTACCTAAGGACAAAAACCTCGTATCTTCGTTCTTTTGAAGTTTTTTTTTTTTAAAAAGAAGTAATTTTAACAAAATGCAGGACTGAACTCGCAATGTTTTGATCAACATTATTCATCATAGTTAATAACTTGTGGTAAACGCGGTTAATTTTTAAAACTCTTTTTTTTCTCCATTTTTCTCAAAATTAAACTTACGAGGTTTGTGACTTTCACCGACAAATTATAAGCTAACATGAAAAGAAAGGCTAGCTTCAAAGTATTAAAAGAGCTTTTGTTTTCTCAGACAATTCTTTTCTTGTTCAGAATTTCCCATCAGAAGTATAAGTTTAACATGAATGCCTTTACTCACATTTTCAGAGGTCTAGGTTTTACAACATGAAATATGCTTCGTATTTGTCATTGTACCAGAAAGGAGTCGGAATGAAGGAGAGGCAGGTAGACGGGGAGGGAGAAAGAGAGAGAGAACGAGAGAAAGATACGGACAAACATTTTAACTTGTCAATAAAGAACAATGGTTGTTGTACACTTGTGGTTTGCGTGTACTCATTAAAGCAAAGTTGAACAACTTTTAGCGAATGATTGGTGCGAGTGTGAATACCATACCATCCGGATAATTAAGGGTTAAATGCTTATATAATTACGTCCGCCAAGGAAATTGTATGGGTGCTACTCTTTAATTTTTACACTGATTTCAGTATTTTTTAATTTTACCAGAAACTGAACTTCATTTTTTTGTAATTCAACAACAACAAAATGACCACAAGCGATTTGGGGCGTTTTGAACTTAGTCTGGTTGTTCTATCTTAGAAGTTTACATGTAATAATGTTACAAGGCTTATCAGACTCAAACTGTCTCTGTCTCATTTTAACTGTCTGTCTAGTCTCGTTGTATCTCTCTCTCTTAAGTTGCCCCCCTGAATCGTCCGCCGGGGCCATGGGTCCCTGGACCCCTGCCTTTCAGTTTTTTTCATTTTGGGGAGTAGCACCCATGATACTGTTATGCCCTGCTGTTTCATCTGAACAGATTTATTGAACTCAAACTCATGAACAGATTTTGATGAAAATTTGCGGTAGGGCATAATTGCACCGCCCCCCAAAATGGCTATCATTAGCTTTGAATTTTGGGATTTATCTGGACAGTCATTCAGATTTGATATTCTTTTATTTATGAGTTTATTTTGTTTAACATTTGTTTTTTAATATATTCCTTTCTATGTTAGCATAATGGTGAAATAAGTTGTGAACATTTTGATGAAGTTATGGGGACAGGCAGGATATTATAATGCTAGGGGTAATTCATCGAAATTTGGATTTAATTAGAATCATCCTCTAAATGCGAACACGAGGCATTTTGAGCTTTGCGCTGTCCTGTACTGCAATCACTCTGGGGATTAGGAGGAGGTGAAAGTTAAATGACCCTATACAGTCACACGCCACTCAATACCGTCCGTTTAATGAGGAATACTTTGGTTAACCCTTTCACCGCCAATGTCGCATTTATGCACCTCAATGGTTTCATACCCATGTCACTAAAAGGCATCAAATCAGGGATAGGCACAATGTTATACATGACATTGAGGAAGTCACAATATTACAAATATTTTTTTTTGTCTACTCAAGTTTAATGGTATATTTCGGCTGAAAAATGGCTGGCAGCGAAAGGGTTAAAGAGTTTTTCTCATCACTGCTTGACATTAGCCAATAGTAAATGGGAGCTCTACAATAATAAATCATTTTCAACGGTATTGGAATACAGTGGAACCTCCCTTATAAGACCTCAAAAAATCATCCAAAATGAGGTCTTATGAGGGAGGGGTCTTATAAGGCAGGTAATTTTGATACTTACAGAGAAGGGCAATGTCTCAGAGAAATAGGTCTTATGTGGGAGGGAGTCTTATAAGGGAGGGGTCTAATAAGGCAGGTAATTTTGATACTTACAAAGAAGGGCAATGTCTCAGATAAGTAGGTCTTATGTGGGAGGGAGTCTTATAATGGGAGGTCTTATAAGGGAGGGGTCTTATAAGGCAGGTAATTTTGATACTTACAAAGAAGGGCAATGTCTCAGAGAAGTAGGTCTTATGTGGGAGGGAGTCTTATAATGGGAGGTCTTATAAGGGAGGGGTCTTATAAGGCAGGTAATTTTGATACTTACAAAGAAGGGCAATGTCTCAGAGATGTAGGTCTTATGTGGGAGGGAGTCTTATAATGGGAGGTCTTATAAGGGAGGGGTCTAATAAGGCAGGTAATTTTGATACTTACAAAGAAGGGCAATGTCTCAGAGAAATAGGTCTTATGTGGGAGGGAGTCTTATAATGGGAGGTCTTATAAGGGAGGGGTCTTATAAGGGAGGTAATTTTGATACTTACAAAGAAGGGCAATGTCTCAGAGAAGGGTCTTATGTGGGAGGGAGTCTTATAATGGGAGGTCTTATAAGAGAGGGGTCTTATAAGGGAGGTAATTTTGATACTTATAAAGAAGGGCAATGTCTCAGAGAAGTAGGTCTTATGTGGGAGGGAGTCTTATAATGGGAGGTCTTATAAGGGAGGGGTCTTATAAGGGAGGTAATTTTGATACTTACAAAGAAGGGCAATGTCTCAGAGAAATAGGTCTTATGTGGGAGGGAGTCTTATAATGGGAGGTCTTATAAGGGAGGGGTCTTATAAGGGAGGTAATTTTGATACTTACAAAGAAGGGCAATGTCTCAGAGAAGTAGGTCTTATGTGGGAGGGAGTCTTATAATGGGAGGTCTTATAAGGGAGGGGTCTTATAAGGCAGGTAATTTTGATACTTACAAAGAAGGGCAATGTCTCAGAGAAGTAGGTCTTATGTGGGAGGGAGTCTTATAATGGGAGGTCTTATAAGGCAGGTAATTTTGATACTTATAAAGAAGGGCAATGTCTCAGAGAAGTAGGTCTTATGTGGGAGGGAGTCTTATAATGGGAGGTCTTATAAGGGAGGGGTCTTATAAGGCAGGTAATTTTGATACTTACAAAGAAGGGCAATGTCTCAGAGAAGTAGGTCTTATGTGGGAGGGAGTCTTATAATGGGAGGTCTTATAAGGGAGGGGTCTTATAAGGCAGGTAATTTTGATACTTACAAAGAAGGGCAATGTCTCGGAGAAGTAGGTCTTATGTGGGAGGGAGTCTTATAATGGGAGGTCTTATAAGGGAGGTAATTTTAATACTTGCAAAGAAGGGCAATGTCTCAGAGAAGTAGGTCTTATGTGGGAGGGAGTCTTATAATGGGAGGTCTTATAAGGGAGGGGTCTTATAAGGCAGGTAATTTTGATACTTACAAAGAAGGGCAATGTCTCAGAGAAGGTCTTATGTGGGAGGGAGTCTTATAATGGGAGGTCTTATAAGGGAGGGGTCTTATAAGGCAGGTAATTTTGATACTTACAAAGAAGGGCAATGTCTCAGAGAAGTAGGTCTTATGTGGGAGGGAGTCTTATAATGGGAGGTCTTATAAGGGAGGGGTCTTATAAGGCAGGTAATTTTGATACTTACAAAGAAGGGCAATGTCTCAGAGAAATAGGTCTTATGTGGGAGGGAGTCTTATAATGGGAGGTCTTATAAGGGAGGGGTCTTATAAGGGAGGTAATT